>CAUYQU010020090.1:0-27242 GCA_963574635.1 Cheracebus regulus
AAGCAGCCAACCAATATTTTATTTAAACCTGTGAAATGCTATGCAATTGCTGAGGAGTGATTTACTTCCAATTATGTGGTCACTTTTAAAATAGGTGTAATGTGATACTGAGAAAAATGTATGTTTTGTGGATTTGAGGAGGAGAGTTCTCTAAATATTTGTTAAGTTTACTTGTTCCAGGTCTGAGTTCAAGTCCTGGATATCCTTGTTAATTTTCTATCTTGTTGATCTGTCTAATATTGACAGTGTAATGTTAAAAGTCTCCCGCTATTATTGTGTGGGAGTCTAAGTCTCTTATTATTTTTAAATAAATCACAAGGCAACCCCTGCTCATAAGGAGCTTACTGTCCTGGTATCTGAAAGTTGTAGTTTCTTTTTCAAAGCAAAGTCCCAGGTGAAAACAATGAGGAAAGAAGGGCTCTAATTCCTCTCTCAGTAGGGGTGGCCATATCATTTGCTGTATGACTAGGACACTTCTGACAGTGGGAGGGACAACAGGTATAAACTAGGACTCTACCAGGACAACCAAGAAGCACGGTGGCTCTGTTCCTCAGGAATCTTCAGCTCCTGTCCTTTGGACTCCAGCTCCAGACCTCCCGAGCTCCTTCCCTAGCACCTCAGGCTCTGCCCTCCCCTTGAGCTCCCAAGGTCCCTCCCCGGGACTCTCTTTCCTCCCTCATAATAAGCACTCTCAAATGCTACTGGTATGTGGGACAAGAGAAATGCTCAACTTCAAGTAAAAAATTCATATTCTCAAAAACAAAAATAGAGCTCTGAGAAGAGAGTAACATTCAGGTTAAGAGAAAACCACTTTGGGGTTCACCGGGGCCTCCTCAAGCTGCCATGCTGAGGATGTTCCATACCTATATGTTGCCCACTGCTCGTGTCTCTAAATCTACCATTTGAAGATCTCCACTCCAGAGGCCACAGGTAGAAGAGAGGGTAGAGAAGATGGGGAAAGCATAGGATTTGGAGCCAGAGGACCTGTACTCAAGGTTTACTACATTGAGGAACTGGCTACCTTTCTTTTACTATTTTTTTTTATTAACAGTCTCAATATGGTTCCCAGGCTGGTCTACAAACTCCTGGATTCAAGCAGTCCTCCCATCTCGGCCTCCCAAAGTGCTGGGATTACAGGCATGAACCACTGTCCCCAGCTACCTTCCTTGATCAAACAAAACTCAGGATTTCTATGTTTGGCCTTGGATGAACAGTCTCCTCTTGAAAATGGGCTTCTGCATCTCACAGTATGGCTTTGTGTTCCACAAGATTCTCCTTGCCTTGCAGGCAGTTTTTATAGTTACCTCACTAGCCTAGGGGTGGTGATCATCCCTGTTTCAATATTCTGACTCAAGTGTGACTCCAGAGCCCAGCTGAGCTGAAGGTAGAACTTTTCATCTAAAAGCTTGGGGAAAATGAGACAGCCATCATGATATGCCATGAAATCAGCCCAGCTCACCTACAGTGGTGGCTCCCAAACCTAGCTGTGTATCAGAACCATCTGAATGGGTGTTAAAAAGAGATTCCTGAACAGTTTGTCCCTAGACCTTGAGCTAGTATTTGGAAAACCCTGGAGGAGCATTCCAGGCTTCATCTCACCGTGAAGTCTTACCAGTCTGAGATGATGTGTGATCACAATTTCAGCACCTGCCACCACCTGAGAGAACTCATTGTCCTGCTTGTTCACTATTGTATCCCAAGCACCAAGTGTAGTGCCTACTACAGCATAGGATCTCAGAGAATACAGTGCTTTCTGAACGCTGGCTGGTGATGCAAAGCTGGACTGCTTAGTTCCTGTTTCCTGCCTGGAGATATGTCTCTTAGCTGGACATACACCACCTTCTGGGCACACCGTACTTACCCAGCCACAAGGGGTTCTGGTTCTTATATTACAAGTCACAACCTGATTATCACCATCGAACTACAAGCCTGTGTAGTTGATGGAGGGAATGTTTATTTCAGGCTCTTTTACTTCTTCACTAAGTGATTTTAGGCACATGACTTGACCTTTCTGGACCTCAGTAACCACATGTACAAATTAAGAATGATGATAAAACCTGCCTCATTGGACCATTAAGATGATAAATTGAAAGTAGGTACTCACTGGGCTTTACAAATTGGCTATATGAACATCATTGTTATTCATTTGATCACGAGGGCTAAAAGTGCTAATGTATGAGGAATAGTCACTTAACCAGTATTTAATGAGCTCCTACTTGGTGCCATGTACTATACTAAGTTCTGGGGATACAATAAAAGGAAAAAACAGACCAATTCCCTGGATGACAATCCAAAATAGTCCAGCAGTCTTTTTTTGTTGTTGAGGCAGGGTCTTGCTCTCTTGCCCGGGCTGAAGGACAATGGCTGATCATAGCTCCCTGCAACCTCAACCTCCTGGGCTCAAGCAATCCACCCACCTCAGTCTCCTGAGTAGCTGGCACTACAGGCATGCCCCACCACACCCAGCTAATTTTTGTATTTTTTGTAGAGATGGGGTTTCGCCATGTTGCCCAGGCTGGTCTCAGACTTCTGAGCTCAAGAGCTCCACTTGCCTCCGTCTCCCAAAGTTGATGGCCAGCATTCTTTTCTAGTGATGATACTTTTACCCCTTCAAGTCCAATGTTTGTGGGCTTGGCAGCCTCTCCTTTATATCAGCAAAATCTTAGAACCTCTCCCACCAAAATGTTTCTTCATTATTTTTCCTTTTCAGACTTTGAATATGTCACTAAATCAAGGCATCCCAGGTACACTCAAACCAGTCTTGTAATCTGTGGTTTTCAAGAGGGACACACTCACTTTATTCCCTCCTGCTCCAACTCCCACTTGGCCACATCTGAGCCTGCAAAGCCACTCAGAAAACCCTTACCCCAGAGATCACCCAATCTGACAAAGTCAATTGTACCCCATCCTCCCTCACCTTGTCCTCAAGCATGATGCCTTTTGCTAGTTCTAGTTACAAAATAAAAACTCCCTTGTCTGTAAGTGGATGCCAACAGGTACAGCTGTGTGTATGTGGAAAGGAGGGTTGTCTTTATTAGCGGTAATATACCAGAAGTGCTTTATTACACAAACATCCTTGAACCTCACTACAAGCCTGTGATGTAGGCAAAATATGAAGAAACCAAGACTTGGCTGTGATTTGCTCAGTAACTCAGAGGCAGGAAGTGATATAACAGAAACTGGAACTCAATGTTTTTGACCCAAAGTCCAATGATTAGTCTGCTACTAATTTTGTGGCTCAGTGCTCCTGTTCATCCTGAACATTTTCAGTCCAGTTTATGGGAAAAAGGTAACAGGAGCTTGCCTGGTTAAGTTAGGCAGTTGGCCTAGTGTTAAAAATTTATTGTGGGTAAGAATCTATATAGAGACATGTAGATGATTATAAACAATTCTAGAAAGGGGATCTCCAAAGAGATTTCTTTTAAAATGTGAATTTGAAGAAACTGAGAAGTGGGAACGGGTAGGGATTGAGGAGCAGTGTCTGGAGTCCTGTTTACTAATTTGCGTCCCTTAGTATTATTTGGAGTTTTACCAAGAGCTTGCATTACTTTTATTATTTTTTAGAAATCAACATCCAGGAAAGAAAATAATAATTTTTTATGTAGTTATAAAGATGTGTTCATCTCATCAATTGGAAGCTAAATTTGTTTTTCCTATGAACTAATGATGAACAATGAAAACTAAAGCCTCAGGTCCAGTAAGTGGATGTTATGATGAGAATGTCCATCCCTAGCAGGGGAACCATATGACTCATGCAGGCTTCAGGGGCTGTTTTCTCTCATAATCTAACACAGCAGCCAGAATTATCCTTTTAAAACATAAATCAGATTATGTCACTTGCTGGATTTGAAACCTTTTGGTGACTTCCCATTATATCCAAGGTAAATCCAACCCCTTCCCCTAGTCTCTGAGGCCTTCCGTGTCCTTCATCTGGTATGGCTTGCTAACCTCATGTGTTGAAGTGTGTCCTCTAAAAATTCATGTTGAAGTCCTCAGTATCTCCAAATGTGATTTTATTTGGAAACAGAGTTGTTGCAGATGTAATTAAGTTAGAATGAGGTCATAGTGGTGTAGGGTGGGCCCCTAATTCAATATGACTGTTGTCCTGATTCGAAGGGGAAATTTGGATGCATGGAGAATGTCATGTGAAGATAAAAGCAGAGATGGGGTGATGCTTCTATAAGCCAGGGTACAGCAGAATTCACCCAAACACCACCAGATGCTGGGGGAGAGGCACAAGACAGATTCTCCCTCACAGCCCCCAGAAGGAACTGATTCTGCTGACACCTTGATCTTGGACTTGTAGCCTCCAGAACTGTGAGACAGTACATTCTCTTGTTGAAGTTCATAGTTTATGGTACTTTATTAATAGCAGCCCCAGCAAACTAACACACCTCCTCTCTTACCATTCACCCTCATCTCTCACTTCCTCCCAGCACAGTATCGTTTTTTTTTTTTTAGTTACACACACACTAAGTTTATTCCTACCCCAGGATCTTTGCCCTATATGTCTTATTTTTCTCAAATGCACTTCCCCCAGACCTTCACATGACTGACTCCTTCTTGTCAATCAATTTAAATGTCTTTTCTTACAGAGGGCTTCCCTGACCACCCAGCCATTTTTAATTGCATCATTTTTCTTTGGAGAAGTCATCATTATCTGATATTTTCTTGTTTATAGTGTCTCTTCCCCAATTACAATGTAAGTTCCATAGGCTTTTTTTGTTTTGTTTTAGAAATGTGGTCTCACTCTGTCACCAAGCTGGAGGGCAGTGGTGTGATCATAGCTCATTGCAGCCTCCAACTCCTGGGCTCAAGCAATCCTCCCACCTGAACCGCCAAGTAGCTGGGAGTGGACTGTGGGAGTGAGCCACCACACCCTGCAAATTCCATAGGTTTTTTTCACCTTTGTATCCCCAGATTCTACTTAGACTTACCTGACACACTATAAACATTATAAATATGTACTGAATGAATGAATGGGAAGAATTCTTCACTGACAGACTCATTCATTAAACATTTATTGAGTCTCTGCTATTTGACAGCTACTGTGATAGAAACAGATGCACAAAGTCTAATAAGATAGGGCTCCTGCCTTTTGACTTCCTAAAAGACTGTGGCTCCTGCCAGGTCCCAGTACTGGTGTAGTAGAGCATGGGCTTTGGAGTCGGACAGGCCTAAGTTCATATCCTAGCTCTGCCACTTACTAGCTGAGTGGTCTGGGCAAGGCACCCAACCTCTCTGTCTCTCAGTTAGCTCTTCTGCCAAATGGAGATACTAATACCTAACCCAGAGAATTGTGGTAAGAAATAAATGATATAGGTAATGTGTCTGAAAAGCTTAGCAGTGCCTGGTTGGTACCCAGTAGGTTCTCAAAAAAGGGCCTTTCCCTTTCTACTTCACTCTAGTGAGATAAAGCCCCTCTTCTCACAGCTGTCTGCCTCTCTTTGGGGGAAATGAGCAGTTCTCTAGGACAGCAGTAGAAATAATTTGGCCTGAGGGGAGCCCCCGGCTTACTCCAGTGTTCTTATCAGGGATCTCTGGGGAGCCATTCAGGTGGAGGCACCTGGTGTTGGAAATAAACACCCAGCGTACTTCTCTTCATGCTCCATATATGACGTAGCCGTTCATTCATTCATGTGTTCATTGCAGCAAATAACACAGACACGGCCTTGTCTTCACAGGACTTGCGGTCCAGTGGAAGTTTTTGTTGATTTGTTTTCCCTGTATGCCTCCAGCAAATACTTATTGGGCCTGGCAGTTCTAGGCTTTCTCTAGCTTGAGAAAATGGTGACTACGGCAACCGGATTTTTATCATACCACTACCAGCCATTGTCGCAGATGACCAAGTGGCCCTGGATCTGGGACAGGCAGAGAGAACAATGTTTGTCCTTTAGTTTTGCAGGCTTAGGAACCCTCTGTGAATTATTTTTAAAATTTCCACGCATTGGGTGCCCTGTTTCAAGCACTAGACTTCATGCTTCACATCCACCGTTTTGCTTAATCCCCCACAACAATCTTGAGAAGTAGATACTATTATTAAACTAATTTAGGTTGATTCTAATTTTTGGCTTATACTATGATACACATTCTTGTGAAGATATCTTTGTCCAAATTTATTTCCCCAGTATGGGATAAAGAAAGGGAAATGCATGCCAATGGGTAGGTGAAGTGACTTGCTCTGGGTCACACAGATAGTAAGTAGTGAGATGGCATTCAAGTCCAGGACTAGGTGACTCCTGAATCTTTTTCTATAATACTGCAATGTTCCAAATATCTCCATAGGATATTTCTGCAAAGGAAGCATTACACAGGGCTGACTCGCTGGAACCTTGGAGAGCCCTTGAAAAAAAAAGTAAAGGTCTATCACACTCAGTTTATAAACAGGAATCCTCAAGTTTTCATATCTTCTTGTATTAGGTATCTGTTACTGTGTAACACTATTACCACAAACTTAGCAGCTTAAAACAACACACAATTATTACTTTACGGTCTCTGTGGGTCAGGAGTCTTGGCATGGCTTAGCTGGGTCCTACATAAGGCTGCACTCAAGCTGTTGGTTAGGGCTGGTCTCTCATCTGAGGCTCAATTGGGCAAGAATCCACTTCAAGCTCATATGATTGTTGGTAGCACTAAATTCCTTGTGGGCCACCAGACCAAAGGTCAGTTCCTAGCTTGCTGTTAACCAGTTGCCACTCTCAGTTTCTTGCTGTATTGGTCAGGGTTTTCCAGGGAAAAAGAAGTCCTAGGATGTGTATATGTGGATACATACATATGCATGTATATATTGAGAGATTTCTTTTAAGAATTGGCTCATGTGATTATGGAAGTTAGCACGTTCAAAATCTTCATGGTGGTCCGGCAGGCTGAAGACCCAGAGAAGAGCTGGTGTTGCAGTTCAAGTTCAAAGGCCATGCACTGGCAGAATTCACTCTTGCTCTGGGGAGGTCAGGCTTTTGTTCTATTCAGGCCTTCAACTGATTGGATGGGGCCCACCCTCATTAAGAAATCTGCTTTACTCAAAGCACATTAATTTAAATGTTAATCTCATCCAAAACCACCCTCACAGAAGCATCCAGAATAAATTTTGACCAAATATTTGGGGACCATAGCATAGCCAAATTGAAACATAAAATTAACCATCATTAGATCAGTGTAATGTGGGAAACTAAAAAAATATATTAACCATCATGCTTGTCATAGTGGACCTTTCCAACATGACCACTTGCTTCATCAAAGTTAGCAAGGAAGTGAGTCTCCTACCAGGGGACACCTTGCAAGATGATGTAATACAATCACAGAAGTGACATCTTGCCCACACTCAAGGGGAGGAGGATTCATTCCAGGAGCATGAATTTGAGGGGGCAGAGTTCACACAGGCCATGTTAGAGTCTTTCTGCCACCATCTACTCCTTAACTTCCAATGATTCATGTCTCTCTCACATGCAAAATGCATTGATTTCTTTCTCAATATTCCTCAAAATCTCAACCCATTGTAGCATCTGCTTAAAGTCTAGACTCTCATAATCTAAATCAGGTCCAGGTGTAGATGCAGTCTTTTAGGCAAAATTCTTCTCAATTCGTTGATCTGTAAAATGAAATAGACATGTAATCTACCTCCCATAAAACCAACATAAAGTGATAGGAAGGCTTAAGATAACTGCTATAGACATTTCCATTTGAAAAGGAAGGGGGAATGGGAGGCATGTGAGAGTCACTGGTCCATGACAATTCTGAAATCCAGCTGGGCAAATGCTCAATGTTCCTTGATCAGAGTTCTTCAGGCCTGTTTGGTCTCTTAGTTCTGCCTTCTGAATTGTCCTTCCTTTTCCATGAAAGGTAGCACATGTTTGCAGCTAAGCAGTTTATCAGCCTGCTCCCTGCCAGTAAAATTTTGGGGGTCCAGCAGCTATCTTTGATTTTATACTCTCTCTGTCTCCATCCAAGCTAACAGTGTTTCTACTTAAATAACTTACTTAAAAACTTTTGAATCTTCAGTGGGTTTAACTGGAGTTTGCTCCATTAGAAAAAAGACATACCTACAGATCTGTTCAAGATAAGCCCTTCTTTACCTTGGATTCCTTCTGCAATGACTTAGATACACAACTGTTATGCTTCCTAAGAGGCCCTATTGTTTGAGAGGTTCTTTGTGTCACACCTTTAATCTCTTGAAAGGGCACTTTGTGTGACTGAATACCACTCTGATCCTTTGATCTTTCTGAAATTTTAACAAATGGCTGTCCAGTCGCTGTTGGTTTTTTCTCTATGCCATGCTTTCCTAACAGTGCTTGGAAGCCATTTCTTAGTTTTAGCATCTTTTGCCATCTGGAGAGGCTGAGAATGAAGTACTGCTTTCTTTTTAGTTTCAAAGTGCTTCCCTCAACTTATGTCTGTCCTCTCACATTTTACTCTAAGCATCAAGAAAAAAACAGCCCATAGCTTCAACACTTTGCTTGGAAATCTTGTTAACTAAATAACCACATTCATCACTTACACTCTACTTTCCACATAATTGCATGCAACTGTTTCAGTAAGCGATTTTTCCACTACTTAACAAGGATCTGCCATAGCCCTCTGCCTGTTACGTGGTACATGCTTAATAAATTTTACTATTGGTATTACAACATACACAATGGGAAACAGTAACACCTATCTAATGAGATGGTTGTGAGAATTTCATCAGATTATGTGTGAAGCTGCCTGACATATAGTAGGTACTGTAAACCAAAAATAAAATTCTAAGCCCTCCAACAATTTGAATGGACCCCTCCTCTCAGCCAAGGGCATTCCAAAGTTAACCTGAAAAATTAGTTCAGGCCATAATGGGAAAGGGAAGTTGGATATGCCATATTATTCCCTTCTCCCTTTTGGAATTCAGGCACAGCTGATCAGCACTAACATCAACACAGAGACCTTAAGCTTGATAGATCAGACTCTTTTAAGTCTGATAAGAAACATTTAGAATCTATTCTCTCTGAAGCCTGCTTCCTGGAAGCTTCATCTGCATGACAAAACCTTGGTCTCTTCAACCCCCTTTCATAACATAGACATTCCTTTCTATTGATTCCAGGTCTTTAGATAATAACCAATCGCCAATCTGAAAATCTCTGAATTTACCTATGACCTGGAAGCCCCTGCTTCCAGTTGTCCTACCTTTCTGGACCGAACCAATGTACATCTTAAATGTATTGATTGATGTCTTATGTCTCTGTAAATATATAGAACCAAGTTGTAGCCCTATCATGTTGGGCACATGTTGTCAGGATCTCCTGAGGCTGTGTCATGGATATGTCCTTATAAAAAATAAACTAAGTTGATTGAGACTTGTCTCAGGTGTAAACTTTTTAGTTTACAGTATGCCGATCCCTTCCCTTTCCTTCTGTCATGAGCTGAATGTTTGTGCCTCACCAAAATTTACATGGTAAAGCCCTAACCTCCAGTGTGGCTATATTGGAGCAAAGAAAGAATTAAGATTAAATGGGATCATAGGATGGGGCCCTTGATATAATAGGATTAGTGTTCCTATAAGAAGAGACATCAGAGTACATGCTCACTCCTCATTCCAATTCTTTGTTCAAGACGCCAAGAACCTGGACACCTTCCACCTATAACAAAAGTGCTGGGATGAGTGCACTCTGTGCTCTCTCTCTCTCTCTCTCTACTCTCTTTCTCCCCTTGGCAGCACTGCGAAAGGCCATATGAGGACATAGTGCAACTGCCCAGTGGGTTCTTCTTGCCTGCTATTCAGATAGAGTCAATTTATCAAGACAGGGGAATTACAATAGAGAAAGCATTTAATACAGGTAGAGCCAGCCAAATGGGATACCAGAGTTTTATTATTACTCAAATAAGCCTCCTCAAAAATTTGGAGGCTAGGGTTTTTCAAAGATAGTTTGGAGGGCAAGGGTGTGATAAATGGTCCTTGTGGGCAGAGTCTGCTTCTGGGTGAGGGTCACAGACTGGTTGAGGGTCAGGGTGGGGCCATCCAGTTATCAGAAATGCAAAAGCCTGAAGAGATATTTCAAAAGGCCCATTTTAGGTTCTGCAATAGTAATGTTAATTACAGGAGTAATTGAGGAAGTTGCAAATCTGGTGGCCTCCACAAATCTGGTGGCCTTTCATTTGTTTTACAAAAGTAGTTTAGTTTTTGGGAAGAGTTGTTATCATTTAAACTATAAACTAAATTTCTCCCAAAGTTAGATTGGCCCATGCCTAGGAATAACCAAGGGCAGTTTGGAGGTTAAAGGCAAGATGGAGCTGGTTAGATCGAATCTCTTTCACTGTCATAATTTTCTTACTATTACAATTTTTGCAAAGGCGGTTTCAATAGGGAGAAGATAGCCATCTGTAAGCCAGGAAGAGAACCCTCATCAGAAATGAACTTTGCTGGCACCTTGATCTCAGACTTTCCGCTTCCAGGACCATAAGAAAATAAATTCCAGTTATTTAGGTCACCTAGCCTATGATACTTGGTTTTGGCAGCATGAACAGACTAAGACACCTTCGTTGGGTGAAGCCGTTAGAATCTAGAGTTCAAAACCCTCTCTTCTCAGTTTGCAACTGCTCAACAGATGACATTGGGACACGTAAAACAATTATGTTCATTTTTCTCTGATTACAAAATAAACATATTGGGCCTGGCATGGTGGCTCATGCCTATAATCCCAGCACTTTTGTTACAGGTGGAGGGTGTCCAGGTTCTTGGTGTCTTAAACAAAGAATTGGAAAAAAGGAACAAATGAAGCAAGGAAAGAATGAAGCAATGTGAAAGCAGAGATTTATTGAAAATGAAAGTACATTCCATAGGGTGGGAGTGGCTCTGAGCATAGAGGCTCAAGAGCCCTGTTACAGAATTTTCTGGGGCTTAGATACCCTTTAGAGGTTTCCATTGGTTACTTGGTGTACGCCCTGTGTAAATGAAGAGGATATTTCCTGTCATAGCTAAAGTGTTTCCATTTGATTTAGTTCTAGGAAGTCCATAGGTTCCCTGCCTCCAGGCCCTATTCTGCTTCAGTTTGGGAGACCAAGGCAAAAGGACTGCTTGAGCTCAGGAGTTTGAGACCAGCCTGGGTAACACAATAGAGACCTTATCTCTATTAAAAATAAAAGAATTATAGCCGGGTGTGGTGGTGCACACTGGTAGTCCCAGCTACTCAGGAGATTGAGGCATGAGGATCACTTCGGCCTGGGAGGCCAAGGCTGCAGGGAGCCATGATCATGCCACTGCACTCCAGCCTGGACAACAAAGCAAGATCTCATCTCAAAAAAATAAAGCAGTAGGTTTATTGTGAGAAAAAATTAGAAATTTTTAAAGAAAAGTTTTAAAAGGTTTGAAAATTTTAACGAAGAAAGTAAAATTACCTGCAGTTTCTTCAGTCAGAGATACCTTGGTTAAGATCTCGGTAAATATTTTTATTATTTTTCTACATATGACAGTATATACACACACCCACATAGAACTGGAATAATGCTGAACCATAGTGCCTTAGATTCTTTTTTTCTCTCATTTAACATTTCTTGGAGCAGATTGCTTTCCACAGATGTCGTTTCCTTCAGAATGATTTCTCTCCTGGGCTTTTGACTTCCTGATCTCCAGCCTATTTTGAGCCAGCTCCAGCCTGTTTCAGGGCCTGGCTCTAAGCCCAAAGGAGCTTTGCCCTTGTAGACTTTCCCCAGGCCATGTAACTTTCTCAGCAACTCTATTTTCACCTGAAAACTCCCTGGGGAAAATTAGAGGAAATGATGGCCCTGGGGAGCAGGTAGAAGACGTGAACTAGAATCCGTGCCTCCTACAAATCACAGGTTCAAGTTCTTTACAAAAACACAGCAATAGAATCCAAACCATAGGCTATATGATTTGCATGGAGGGAGCAAGGGAACGCAAATGGACTCTGGGATGATGACAAAAGTCTGAGATTAATAATGAACCAATGAGAAATGCCAAAAGTGAGGCACCAAATTATACCCTAGCTGTGATTTCAACTTCAGCAAAAATATGCATGGATTACACAAAAGTGGGACTGTAGTGTTCTTAACTTCTTGAAGAATGGTTACATTAACATTCCATTGTGTTTGCCATCTCCTTAAATATTCTTTGAAAGAATGACTTTTAAAAGACAGTCTGCTTTTCACATTAAGGATGACAGAAAATAAATAATGTAGAACATCTCTTTTTTGTTTTTTGAAGTGGGGCAGGTGGGGAGGTGGGAGGGAGCGGGGAGGGAAGGGTAGGGTGGAGTGGGGGGGTGGGGGGCAAGCCGAGGAGTCAATATAGAACATCTCAAAGAAATAATGCGTTTGGAGCTTCCAGTGGTAGAGGGGTATTTTAAGTCTGAGCTACATGGAGGGACCTGAGGGTGAGGGCTCTTTAAAACACCAATGGCAGGGGAGGGGCCAGGAATTGTAAGGGCATGTAAAGCGGGTGTTTGATCTGATTTTACCAAACTCTCTGAAGATCAGTGAGATCTCAGTTGGCAATACAACATAGTGATCATAGCCTGGGGCCTCTGAAGTCAGATGTACTGCATTGAAAACATTGCTCCAATACTTAATAGCTGTGTGAACTTGGGCAAGTCAATTAAGCATTCATACCTCAGTTTCTTCACCTGTTAAATGGGGATGTTAATAGTACCTGCTTCCTGCTTCATAGGCTTGTTGTGAGGCTATAGATATTTCTGAAGATTGAATGAAATTATATCTGGAAAGCAATTACTATATACCTGAGACAAAGTTAAGTGCTCAATCAATGTTAACTATCATCATCATCAATACCCGTGTTACAAAAGTAATAGATTTTTTTTTTTTGAGACAGGGTCTCGTGTGTCACCCAGGCGGGCACGCAGTGGCATGATCATGGCTCGCTGCAGCCTTAACCTCCCAGGCTCAAATGATCTTTCCATCTCAGCTTCCCAAGTTGCTGGGACCACAGGCACGTGCTAATTTTTTATTTTATTTTTTGTAGAGACAGGGTGGTCTCCAGCTTATGGACACAAGTGATCCTCCTGCCATGGCCTCCCAAAGTACTGGGATTACAGGTGTGACCCACCATGCCCAGCCTAAAAGTAATAGATTTATTGAATTGATTTATTGACTATATGACTGCCATGTTTCCTCAATTCTATGACTTACCATTTTTCTAATTTCTGAAACTGGGACTCATCATACCATCATTTTACATTTAAAGTTGTTTTACTTCCTCACCAAAAAACAAAACAAAATTAAAAACTAATTCAAAACCATGCTCTAGGTTGGTATTCTAAACTTTAATGTGGGGATTTGTTCAAATGCAGATTCTGATTCAGTGGATCTAGGGTGGAGCCTAAGATTCTGTAGTTCTAATGAGCTCCCAGGTAACGCCAGTGCTGCTGGTCTTTGGACCACACTCTGGGCAGCAAGGGTCTAGCTCTCTGAACTGTAACTAGTCTGAGGCCAGAGGCCAGAGGCCATAGGTTGGAGTAGTAGCCATATTGGAGTCAAGCCTTTGAAGCAGCCTTCTTGATGTAGCAAGCTCCTGTTCCAATAGGCATGGAACTGAGCAGGTTTAGAACAGTGCTGAATCTTTAGGTAAGAAAACCAATGTCTGAGGGACGTTGACTAAAACAGTCAAACTCTGTGAAATATTTGAAGAGATTTATTCTGAGACAAATCTGAGTGACCATGGCCCGTGACACAGCCCTCAGAAGGTCCTAAGAACATGTGCCCAAGGTGGTAGGGGTGCAGCTTGGTTTTACACATTTTAGGGAGACATGAGACTTCAAATACATTTAAGAAATACATTGGTTTGGTCCAGAAAGGCTAGACAACTCAAAGTGGGGGTGGGGCGGGGTGAGGGTGGGGGAGGTGGGCTTCTAGGTAGATTTAAAAATTTTCTAGTTGACAATTGGCTACGTTTATCTAAAGACCTGGGATCAATAGAAAGGAATCTCAGAGTTAAGAGGTTGTGGATACCGAAGTTTAATCATGTAAATGAAGTCTCCAGGTAGCCAGCTTCAGCGAGAATAGATTGTAAGTCTGACAGCAAACCACCTCCACCAACCCCAGCTACCCCGTCTGTCATGACCTGAACCAGTCTCTCAGGTTAAATTTTAAAAGAGCGCCCTGGCTGAGGAGAAAGTTTGTTCAGATGGTTGCGGAGCCTTAGACTTTTATTTGTGATTTACTGCAACGTAGTGAGTGTTCTCAACTTAGCATTTGTGATTAATTCATAACACAAGAGAGTTGAATGGGACGTCTCATGTAACAGCCGTGTCAGCCATTCTGAATTGGAGCTGTTTTGATTCCGGAGTTCCGGAAGGAGATCCAGAGGCCTTGCCCTTGTTGGTTTACCTCTAGTCAAACCTTACTAGTTGGAGTCTTCTGCAGTCATCTCACATGTACTCAATATGTAGGAGACAGACTTCCAGTTGAGGCAGGAGAATAGGGTCTGGAAGCAGGGAACCTAAGGCCAATCAACGCTGACTTCCTAGAACTAAATCAAAATAAAAACTCCAACTTTCCACACCTAAGTAACAAAAGGATGGGAGGCGACTCATTTTGCAACCTCCCCTGCTTTCCACGCATCCTCTGCCCCCATCTCCGCGTTTTCTATGTGGCAGATGGAAAATTGAAAGTGTCTTTGATTGGTTGCTTTCTGCAACCGATCAGACATTTGCATAAGAGTGTAACTTTGTAACTTCACTTCAGCCTCTGATAGTTGCTTTCCACAACCAATCAGACTGATCGTGGGGCACTGCTTCATTTACATAGGTTGTATATCAAGTAACCAATGAGAAACTTCTAGAGGGTATTTAAAGACCAGAAAATTCTGTAATGCTGCTATTGAGCCCCTATGCTCGGGCTGTTCCCACCATGTGGCATGTACTTTCGTTTTCAGTAAATCTCTGCTTTTTGTTGCTTCTTTCTTTCCTTGCTTTGTTTGTGCATTTTGTCCAATTCTTTGTTCAAAATGCCAAGAACCTGGACACCCTCCACGGGTAACACAGTCTTAGATCTCCACCTAGAGTAACTAACTCTGTCCATTCAACAAACAAATACAGATTTTTCTACTTCCTTCTGTTCTCTTACTTCAAAAAGACAGGCATCAAGGCCTGGAGACTGTGAATTCATAATGTTTTTGTGATCTGGTTCCTCCTTTGTTAGTATAGCCCCTAGCTCTCCCCTGTACTGCAACAGCCTCCTACTGCCCCCCACCCCACTAGTTTCCCCACCCTAAACTGTTCTGCCCACTGTTCAGATTAATTTTTGCCTAAAACATCTCCATTTCCCTCACTGCTTTCGTATCTTCCCACAATCATTCCATTCCTCATTCACTACATGAATGAATTGTCCACTTCTAGTCAGGTCTCAGTGTTGTCCTTCTAAGTACACCATTCTCATTTTGAAGCGACTCTTGCAAAAATTGTAATGGTGAGAAAATGAGGACAGTGACAATGATCTGACCTAACCAATTCCATCTTGCCTGGGCTGGAGTGCAGCAGTGTAATCTTGGCTCACTGCAACCTCTGCCTCCCAGGTTCAAGCAATTCTCATGCCTCAGCCTCCCAAGTATCTGGGATTACAGGTGTGTGCCACCAAGCTTATATAATTTTTGTATTTTTAGTAGAGATTTATTTATTAGTAGTAGAGATTTATTTATTGTTAGTTTCAGCAGCTTGGCCAGGCTGGTCTCGAACTCCTGAGCTGAAGTAATGCACCTGCCAGCCTCCCAAAGTGCTGGGATTATAGGCATGAGCCACTGTGCCTTACCTAATTTATAGTTTAACTTTGAAACAAAGATGATTACAACCCCTCCCTGAAACAAACCCATTTCTTGCCTGGGGACCAAACTGCCTTTGTAGGACTAACAAATTAGCCACAATATTTGCAACTTTCCCAATTACTCCTGCAGACTACATCACTATTGTAGAATCTAAGATTGACCTTTTGAGATGTCTTTTCAGATATTTGCATTTCTGACAGCTGACGGCTCCACCTGGACTTGCCAACTGGTCCTGTGGCCTCACCCAGGAAACAACTCAGTGCAAGAGGACAGCTTCAACTCCCTATGATTTCATCATTGACCTGACCAAGCAGCACTCCCCACTCCCTAGCCCCCTGCATTTGTCCTTGAAAAACGCTAGTCTCCAAAATTTTGGAGACTGATTTGAGTAATAATAAAATTGTAGTCGCCCATTCAATCAGCTCTGTGAGAATTAAACTTTCTCTAGTGCAATTCTCCTGTCTTGATA
The DNA here is from genome assembly GCA_963574635.1 of Cheracebus regulus. Lineage (NCBI taxonomy): Eukaryota > Metazoa > Chordata > Mammalia > Primates > Pitheciidae > Cheracebus > Cheracebus regulus. Next base: position 16,227 of record CAUYQU010020090.1, read on the forward strand.
AATCGGCTGTATCTGGGCAGCAGGCGAAATGGCAAAATGAACTCATTGGGCCATTACAGTCCAGAATCAACACTTTGATTCGTTCTGAGCTTCCCACCCACAGTACCATCTCTCATCCAGGAAAGGGTTTTCACAATAACTAAGAGTAGCTACTATTTGTTGAGTACTTATTCTATGCCTAGCTCTCTGTTAAGCACTTTGCATAGATAATTATTTATTACAATAGTCCTATGAACTAGGTATCTTATAATTATTCCCATTGATGTGAGGAAACTAAGGCTCAAATGCTTCCTTCTCCATCTCCCTGTCTATTTATATACCATCTTACTACTTTCAAAGCATGTAAGAAATACATTAATTTTTTATTTCTTTTTTTTGAGATGCTTGTTGCCCAGGCTGGAGTGTAGTGACACAATCTCTGCTCACTGCAACCTCCACCTCCTGGGTTCAACTAAGCTTTAATTCTTTGAAGTGTTTCTGGGTTCTGATTTCATAAAGACATTATTTATAGTTTGCATGTTGATTGGAGGGAAATGATACATTTAAAGATTTTGAAGGGCTTTTAAGCCATCTTGTTCATATAAATTGTTTAGTCATTTCCTTTGCAGTCTTTTTCTTCAGTTTTTATTTTAGATTCAGAGGTTACATGTACAGGTTTGTTACATGGGTATATTGCATGATGCTGAGGTTTCGGGCACGAATAATCCTAACACCCAGATAGTGAACATAGTACCGAATCGAGAGTCTCAATCGTTGCCTCCTCCTTCTCTCCTGCCTCAGTGTCTATTGTTGCCATCTTTATTTCCATGTGTACCCAATGTTTAGCTCCCACTTGTAAGTGATAACATGCAATATTTGGTTTCCTGTTCCTGCATTAATTTGCTTAGGATTGTGGGCTCCAGCTGCATTCGTGTTTCTGCAAAGGACATGATTTCATTCTTTTTTTATGGCTCCATAGTATTCCATGGTGTGTAGGTACCAGATTTCCTCTTTCCATTCTACCATTGATGGGCACCTAGGTTGATTCCATGTCTTTGCCATTGTAAATAGTTCTTTGTAGTCTTTATTACTGCTGATTTGGTAGGCAAACCCTTCATTCCTGGATATTGGAAAAGCTGAACCTCAGCCATGCCCCTGTCATAAGCATCCTAATCATGACTCAGAGGAAGCAGAATGAGTGCCTGGTGCTTGTGTTTCTAGTAGAATGACACTGGGCATACAGCAGTGTCTCTGCAGCTCTAAGGAGGGAAGTGAGATTGATAGTGTTGGGGAGAGAAAGGATTTTCCATTTTTGACTCTGTATACTTCTGTATCACTTTTCTTTTTGCAATGAATGTTATTTATTACTTGTGTAAGAAAATGCAATACAATTATTTATTTTAAAATAAAAGACAAAAAAATAAGAAAGATTAGAGAGAGGCTACAGAAGAATCGTAATCATGCAAAGCTAGTTATCTCCAGCAACAAGCAAAGAGATGCCATTTGTTACCTACTAGAGTGGTAAAAAAACAAAAACAAAAACAAAAATTGGATAATGCTCATGACTGACAAAGCATGAGGAGGAATATATGCTATCCTCTACTTTTGGAAGAAGCTCACATTGGTATAGGTTCTCTGGGGACAATTTTGCAATGTGCATCAGCACTTAACATGTATTTATCTTTGACTCAGCAATACTACTACTAGGAATTAACTGTATGGATGTATGCTCAAAAGCATGTCATGATGTAAGCATGTGAGAATGTTTACAGCAGAATTTTTTCAAAATGGCAAAAACTAAATGTCCATCATTAAAGTTTGGTTAGGTCAGGCATGGTGGTTCATGCCTGTAATCCCAGCACTTTGGGAGGCTGAGGTGGGGGGATCACTTGAGCCCAGGAGTCTGAGACCAGCCTGGGCAACATGGTGAGACCCTGTCTTTACAAAAGTTAAAAAAAAAAATTAGTCCAGCATCGTGGTGCATGCCTTTAGTCCTAGGTACTTGACAGGCTAAGGTAGGAGGATCGCTTGAGCCTGAGACGTTGAGGCTGCAGTGAGCCATGATTGTGCCACTGCACTCCAGCCTGGGTAACAGAGCAACACCCCATCTAAAAAAAAATGTTTGATTGAAGGAAATGCAGTTAATCCATTAATATTAAGAACATTAGGGACTATTTAAAAGCAAGAGATAGAGTGTAGTGCCGAAGTGGAATTATCTCAATGATGTGCTGTTAAGTATAGAAACTGTGAATATAACCTACTACCATTTGTATCTTTTTTTTTCCTGGAAGAATACACAAAAACTGTCAAAAGTAAAATTATATTTGGGTAGAAGGACTAGGTTTCTGGGACCAGGGAGCTTTTAATTTAAAATTTTAACTTTCAGTACTTTGCAAATATTTTATCATGTGCCTGAATAACTTTTAAATAAACACCAAAACACCATTCTAAAATATCAAATGTGTCATTGACAGACTTGAAAAGCCTGGTTTATGGACTAAATGTTAAGAACCCTTATCTTAGGGAAAGAACCTACCCAAATATTCAGTGTTCCATTTCTTCAGTCTGGTCGTGCGTCAAGATCAAAGGCTCTCTAGAGACATTGAGACACCATCTCAGTGGTGGAATGTTAATGCCCTTGAACGCCACCCTCAGGCTAATTCTCTTTGGGAAACAAGGGCCAAGTGAGTCTTAGAACACTAGGAGATAGCTTTAAGCAGCCAGCTGTAGATTTCTTCTCTTTTTTTAACTTTAGCAATTTTTTTCCTACTTTACTGAGGCATGACTGACAATTTTATTTTTATTTAGAGTGTAAAACATGATGTTTTGATATATGTATACATTGTGAAATGATTACTACGATCAAGCTCATTGATATATCCATCACCTCAGAGTTACCTTTTCTTTTTGTGTGGTGAGAACACTTGAGATCTACTCTCTTTGTAACTTTCAAGTATACAGTACATTTTTATTAACTATAGTCAACATGCTGTACATTAATTACATATCTAGTACATATTAATCTTGCACCTTTTGACCAATCTCTCCACTTTCACCCACTTTCAAATCCCTGGTAATCATCATTCTATGCTTGGTTACTATAAGTTTCAGTTTTTTTTAGATTCCACATATGAATGAGATCATGACAGTATTTGTCTTTCTGTGTCTGGCTTATTTCACTTAGCATAATGTCCTCAGTTCATCTATGTTGTCTCAAACGGCAGGATTGCCTTCTTTTTTAAGGCTGAATAATACTCTTGTGTATATATACACACCACATTATCTTTATCCACTCATCTGTCAATGCACACTTAGGTTGTTTCCATATTTTGACTGTTGTGAATAATGCTGCATGGGAGTGCAGCTACTTCTTTGACATCCTGATTTCGCTTCTTTTGAAAATATACCCAGAAGTGGGGTTGCTGGATCACACAGTAATTATATTTTTAATTTTTTGAGGAAACTCCATACCATTTTCCATAATGATTGTTCTGATTTACATTCCCACTATCAGTGTACAAAAGTTCTCTCTACTTCATCCTTGCTAACACTTATCTTTTGGTTTTTTGATAATGGCCATCTGAACAGGTGTCAGATGATATCTCATTGCAATCCCTATCAAAATTTTAATGACATTTTTTTACAGAAATAGAAAAAACAATTATAAAATGTATATGAAACCACAAAGATCCTTGAATAGCTAAAGCAATCTTGAGCAAGAATAAAGCTGGAAGTATCACCCTTCCTGATTTCAAACTATATTACAATACTATAGTAATCAAAACAGCATAGTATTGGCATAAAAACAGACACATAGACCAAGGGAATAGAACAAAGATCCCAGAAATAAACCCACATATATATAGTCAGCTAATTTTAGACAAAGACACCAAGAACACACAATGGGGAAAGAATAGTCTCTTCAATAAACAATGTTGGGAAAACTGGATAGCCACATGCCAAAAAAAAAAAGAAATTGGATCTTACTCTCACATCATACACAAAAATCAACTCAAAATGGATCAGAGACTTAAATATAAGACCTAAAACTGTAAAACCCTCAGAAGAAAACATATGGAAAAAGCTCCTTAACATTGGTTTTGGCAGTGAGTTTTTGGGCGTGACACTAAAAGCACAGGCAACAAAAGCAAAAATAAGTGGGACTACATCAAACTAAAAAGCTTCTGCATGGCAAAGAAAAAATCAACAAAATAAAGAGATAACCTACAGTACAGGAGAAAATAGTTGTAAAGCATATATCCAATCATGGGTTAATATACAAAATATATAAGGAACTCGTACAACTCAATAGTGAATACAAAGCAAAGAAACAAACAAAAACTGGGCAAAGGATCTGAATGGACATTTTTCCAAAGACAACATATAAATGGCCAATAGGTGTATGAAAAGACACTCAGCATCATTAATCATCAGAAAAATGCAAATTAAAACCACAATGAGATAATTTTTTATTTGTTAATTATTATAGACTCATGAAAAATTGCAGAATTAACATAGAGCTGTGCCCCTTTACCTAGTTTCCCCAGTGGAGATATATATACTTTTTGAGACAGGGTTTTGCTCTGTCACCCAGGCTGAAGTGCAGTGGCACAATCACAGCTTACTGCAATCTCAACCTCCCAGGCTCAAGCAATCCTCTCACCTCAGCCTCCCTAGTAGCTGGGACCACAGGCATGTGCCACCATACCTAGATAATTTTTAAATTTTTTTTATAGGGACAGGGTTTTGCCACATTGCCCAGGCTGATCTTGAATTCCTGGGCTCAAGAGATCTCCCCTTGTCGGCCTCCCAGAGTGCTGGGGTATAGGCATGAGCCACCACACCTGGTCCCAATGGTGATATCTTATGTAATTAAAGTGCATTTCAAAACCAGGAAATGAATTGGCTCAATACAGTTATGTACCACAGTCCTTACTCAGATTTTACGTTTTTTTGCATGCATCCATTTTTATATGTCTTTGTGTATAACTGTATTACATTTTATTATATGTACAGATGGCTATAGCTTCCATCACAATCAAAACACAGAAGTGTTTTGTCACCACAAAGGAACTCCCATGCTTTTTATACACATACTCCCACTCCTTCTCTATATTTAGATGTTCTCCATCTCTTTAATTTTGTCATTTTGAGAATGTTGTATGAATGAATCACAGAGTATGTAACCTTTTCAGATTATCTTTCTTTCACTCAGCGTAATTCTCTGGAGATTCACCCAAGTTGTTGCCTGTATCAGTAGTTTGATCCTTTATATTGCTATGTTGTAATTCATTGCATGGATATATAGTTTGTTTAACCATCCACTCACTGAAGAACATTGCGTTGTTTCCAGTTTTTTGGCTATTACACATAAAGCTGCTATGAATATTTGTGTACAGGTTTTTTTGTGTGAATATAAGTTTACATTTCTCTAGGATAAATTTTCCTAGGAGCATAATTGCTGGGTCATGTGGTAAGAAATTACCAGATTATAAATGATATTTTTAAAAAAATGGTCAATTTAAGGAAATAATTTGCCTACACAGATTTTTGTCATTTCAAAATGGTAATATATTCCACTCTCATATGCTCCTTAGAATTAACGCATGGCAAACAGACAAGGAGAGGAAAAGAGTGTAATTGAGTGCTAAGGCAGAATATCTTGCCAGATGTAATGAAGATAGATTATACAGTAAATATGTGCATAGATTTTCATAGAGTTAACCAGATAACTCTTGTATTTTTCACATACACAGGCAAAATAGATTTTGCAGTTACAAGTTATATTAAATGCATCAAATAAATCTCCTAAAATTGATACTATAAAGTACCACCTTAAGTTCTCTGGGCTGCAACTGTGCATAATTTTAAAACAGCTTTCACACATTTATTTATTTATTTGAGACAAGGTCTTGCTCTGTCATCCGGGCTGGAGTGCAGTGCCACAATCATGGCTCACTGCCGCCTTGAACTCCTAGGCTAAAGCCATCCCCACCATTCAGCCTCTCAAAGGGCTGGGACTACAGGCTGAGTCACAGATTTATTTATTTAAATGTAACATGAGGAAGGTATTAAAACCTTTCAGATTTTGGGAGGTATGAAGAAGGTGATGCTTAGAACCCTTCACAGGGATTCCACTGGAAGTGGATTAAGTGCTATGCTTTGTGGATGTGACAATTAGTCAATGCCATCAGCTTGATGGATCTTTCTTTCGATACCAAATCCCAGAAAAGCCCATGCTTTCAGTGATCATTAAAAACTGAGCTCCGTCTTCAGCTAGGTGGGTTAGGAATTCAATGCTCTCATTCGATCCCAGAGTGGTCTGGTGACTGTGACAACACCTGGCCCGTAGGAGATGCTTATGAAATATTGGTTGAATGAATGAATGAGAAAAGTGACCTGGGAGCCTAACTTGCACTGGATAAAATTCCAACAGACTGCCAAACAGAGCAAGGTGCTGGGGAACACACCTGCCAAGTCACTGGAACACACGGATTGACTGTTCAGTGTATTCTCTCCCCAAAAAGAAAGATTACTTTGGAAACCTCAAATACTGCTTCTGTTCCACAATAGTAAACAAAGGGAGCTGCGTAACAAGATCTGAGATTATTATCAAGTTCTAATATCCTGATGCAGCCATCTCCACTCTAAGGGTGTTTCTTCCCGCAATTTCTACATGTCAGCTTTCACCCTTCTCATTGACTGGAATGAAGGTAACTGGTGAGCCAATCTGACCACGAAGACAAGAGTAACACCAGAGAGTGGACGGTGCAAGCAGACAGAAGCAGGTTGGGTCCCTGACAGTTTTAAAGAGTAGAGCCACCGTAACGGCTCAGACCTTTATGTGTGAGAAAAACAAACTCCGATCTTATTGGAGCCACCATTATTTTGGATCTTTCCATTGTAGAAGCTACTAACATTGCACTACTTTCTGAGAAAGGGTTTATTTCTGCAGATTACTGATCTCATGTATTTTGTTTGATTCTTCCAACTCTTACTCATGCAGGGTAACTTTACATTTAAATGGAAGATTAGGTTAACAAATATTTGTTGAGCACTCACCTGTGCCAGGCATTGTGCTAGAAGAACCATATTGTACTCCCTATGTACTATGAACATCTGCTGCACAGACCTGTTGCAAAGATTAAAGGTATGTGATTAAAGCTAGTGAATGTGAAAGTGCCTAGAGCAAATGATGGCATAGAACAAGTGCTTATGTGTTTTATTTGGAAACCCACATTGACTTTTGCTGCTTTTGGTTCTCAAAGATAAGCAGGTACCTCCGAAGAGACTGTTAGTTTATCTGTGAATTCAGCAGCAATGTCAGTGGGGGAGAATACCTGTAGGTCTGAGAAACAAAATCTCTTGGTGAGAGAGGCACTTATGGTAGAATAAATAAGAACCAGACTTAATTCTAGGCATGGTAGGTCTCCTACTTCTCCTTCATGCTGTCTGACCCTTGGTCTCTCTCTCTTTCCTTCCTTCAGTCCTTTCTTTTCTTTCTCTCTTTCCTTCCTTCAGTCCTTTCTTTTTTCTTTCTTTTTTCCTTCTTTCTTTCCTTTCTTTCTTTCTCTTTTTCTTTCTTTCTCTCTTTCTCTCTCACCCTCCCCCCCTTCCTTCCTTCCCTCATTCCTTCCTTCCTTCCATTTCTTTCTTATTTTCCTTCTTTTCTTTCTTCTTTCCTTTTGACAGAGTTTCCCTCTGTTGCCCTGGAGTACGATGGCGAGTTTTCCTCAGGCTGGAGTGCAATGGTGAGATCTTAGGTCACTGCAACTTCCACGACCCAGGCTCAAGTGATTCTCGTGCCTCAGCCTCCCAAGTGGCTGGGACTACAGGCACGTGCCGCCACACCCAACTAACTTTTGTATATATATATATATATATATATATATTTTTATAGATGGGGTTTTGCTATTTTGCCCAGGCTGGTCTCGAACTCCTGGCCTCAAGTGATCTGCCCACCTAGGCCTCCCAAAGTACTGGGATTACAGGCGTGAGCCACAGCACCTGGCCAGAAAAGGAGACTTTTTTATAAGGGGTTACAGCCTGCAAAGTAGTCACCACACAGGCTGGGAAACATAGCCTGTGGCAAAGACCGTAGGTGGGCACTTCAAAGGAGAAGGGTTTGTACGGGAATTTAAGGTGAATGAACTGGCCAGGTATACATATTTAACAGCTTACATGAAGAGCTATGAATATTCATGAAGGTGGTCTTGATGCGTGTGTATTGAACAAACCATGTGTATAACACAACCCATGTTCACTTTGGAGTAGAGACTTAACATTTAAATGTATTATAATTAGGCCCCATACATGAAAAGGTGAAACAGGGACATGGAGGCATGCATCTGTGCAGGCTCTGTAAACCACCCAGAACCAGTCTAAAGTCGATGGTCTCTTATTAGGAAAAAGTTACTGAAATCAGTTTCTTGTTCAATAAGCTACAGTTATGGTTTGTGGAAGAAGGGGTCAGTCAGTGTCTGGTGGTGGGTGAGCTGTGATTGTTTGAATATCGCTTATTTCGGGGCCAGTGCTTGTTTAGTTGCTAGAGAAAAAGAAAAACCTTGTGACAATGAGAACAGAGTTTGTTCTATAGGTGTCAGGAGAGCATGACTTCACCCTTGCCTGCCATGACCTTAGGTCTTGTTTGTAACTTGGTATCTTATTGTCACAAAGAGCCTGTCCTGTCAGTCTTATGATCTCTATTTTAACATTAATGCTGGTCAGTTGTTGTGTCTAGACCATAAAAGGGAGGGAGTATAATGAGTTGTGTCTGACCTCCCATCCTGTCATGGCCAGGAACTCAGTTTTTGTTTTTCTGGGGTTCCCCTGGCCAAGAGGGGGTCTTAGGAGGGGCTTAGGATGTTACTTTTAGTTTACAATAGCACATAACACAGGGTTCCAAATTGAGGCGTGCAAGGCAATCTATCGAATTGTAGTGAGTAAATATTAGAATTTGTTTAATATTCAGTTTTAACTTGAAACTATAAAGTATGAGAGATAAAGTATAAGAAACTATACATTATTTATACTTAGTATAAGGATTGATAGTGGCACTTTCACTCAGCCCTTATGCAGGATGGCCACCTGTTATGTATTCCAGGCAAGGTATCTTCAGAAAAGAGTGGGATTTCAAAACGGGGTAGGAATTAAGAGTGTCACACTCTCTCTGATGTTATGGCAACTTTTTTCTATTTACACGACCTCAGGTAAGTGGAATTATGGATTTATTTATTGACTTTGGTTTTTTTAAAACTAGAGCTCACAAAATGGACAACTTGCTTCAAAAGAGACCTGCAAATAAACTATGGATTAAAGATAAAATAATGTAAATGCATACAAGACAAAAGAAAACACGCAAAGAAAACCCAAAACAACCAATCATGGCAAAGAGCTGGCACTTATACTCCTAGTAGGAGAACTTTATCAGTCACAATGCAAGTTAAGGACATTGATAATCTAATGAGACGTGATAAGACATTGACCCCAACATTCAGCATTTTTTTGTCATGAAATCTTGGCATACCTTCTGCACTTTTAAGGTATTTTGAAATCTGGATAGACATTCATGATCATTAGAAAGAAATCTTGCCCTAAGTGCTTGCATTTTATAACTCGAGATTATCAGTTACTAATAGTATGAAGCTATCATGATAGTTAAGACCTTTGAAAATAATATTTATTTCATTTTTATCTTATTTTAAAATTTCAAATTGAGATATTCTCAATTTGTTTTAGTATTTTTTAGCTTACTGTTTTTGGAGATCACTGGTATTGAGTGAAGAGCATGGGTATTGAAGTCAGAGGGATCTGAATTCCAGTTCTGTACACTACTCTCTCCATATCTACAGCCAACCAAGGCAAGATCATCTCCTTCCTGGACTAACACAATGACCTCTTAATTGTCATTCTTGATTTCCCTCTAATTCTCTTACACCTAGGCTATGGTCTTACTAGTGGGTACCATTCACATAGAATACAATGTGTGCTGTCCCTGGAGCCCTGTGGCCAGACTCACTTTCCGAAAACAAATCCACTCTGCCCCTCCCTTTTAGAAGCTTTTATTGAGTTCCTATTACTCTGATCAAAGGGTACCCAAAATAGGACCCAAGGGTCCTTGAAAGTCCCTGACATTCATTAAGCAGGTCCACGAGTTCCTCCTTTTTCTAACCACCTAGCTATGTGAAGCCAGATTCTTTTCCATATACTTCAACCAAAACAACATAATGCAACAGATTGAATTTGTTTTTATTTATTTATTTATTTATTTTTCAGATGGAATCTTGCTCTATTGCCCAGACTGGAGTGCAGTGGCACGATCTTGGCTCGCAGCAACCTCCACCTCCCAGGTTCAAGCGATTTTCCTGCCTCAGACTTGCGAATACCTGGGATTATAGGCATATGCCACCACACAAAGCTGATTTTTGTATTTTTAGTAGAGACAGGGTTTCGCCATGTTGGCCAGGCTGGTGTTGAACTCCTGGCCTCAAGTGATCCACCCATCTCAGTCGCAGCCTCCCAAGATGCTGGGGTGACAGGCATGAGCCACCACACCCAGCCTGAACTTAGAAGCAGATATAGAAATCAAACTGTCTTTTATTAAAGAGGTGTGCAAATATGTAAAACTGTTATATTGGGGTTCAGGGGTTCAGGGGTGCCCTCAGTTCCCCTGAGAGGACGTTTCTCTAGGTTCTTGGTCTGTTGCCCTCTCTAGAATGAGAGAGGAGACCACGGCACAGTGTGCTCATAAAAGTAAATGCCAGACTCAGAAGTGTTTGTAGAAAGCGATTTATTTAGAGAAAAAGGAGAAGGAGAGAGAAAGAAACAGCTAACTCTCACACTGAGTGAGAGAATGAAAAGCTACTCTCACACTGAGTGAGAAGGGTTCCCAGAGGGAAAACCAGAGAAGGAAAGTTCCTCTCACACTGAGTGAGAGAATCCAGAAAGATGGAATCCAGGAGAGGAAAGCAGCTTCCACACTGAGTGGAAGGGAATAGAGAGAGAGATGGAGTTTAGGAGGGGAAGACAGGCTTCCAC
>CAUYQU010020092.1:0-98175 GCA_963574635.1 Cheracebus regulus
TGGGGCTGCTCCGCCTGGGATTCTCCTGGTCTGGGGGTAATAAAAATCCGTCTGGAAATGCGGCGTCCACTCACCCTCTGCACTTTCACTGGGAGCTGCAATCCTGAGCTGCTCCTAATCCGCCATCTTCCTCTCCTCCCAGTAGTTTATTTTCTTTGAAAAAATATAATGTTCAGGATAACAGATAATTATAAAATTATGTATACTGTACATAATTCTAAACATATTTCTGTACATATATTTACCCACATATACAATTTTTGTTTATTTTTTCATGTATGTTAGGAATAGCCTTTCTGATTAATGAATGAATATCTCTGTATTATCATTCTTAATGGATACATATTTCAAAATTGTATGTTTCACTCTCTAGTAAATGTCTCATTGGCTTCAGCTTTCTTTTCTTCTTTCATCTCTCCCTCTTCCTTATGTTTTTGCTGTTTAAATATCAGTGCAGCAAACACACATAAAGTAAGATATTATGGTGTGTTGAGAGGTAGATGTCAAGGACACAGAAGTTAGTTAAAGCCATGGCTTCAAGATGAGACATTTCTATTCCAAATGGGACAGTGAGAAACGTGTATTTGTTCTTGATAACTATATTTACATCATGTTTTTCCTTGGGTTTCTAATAGATTTTGCAATAATATTCTATATTACCATGAAGATACAATAAATATTCCTTTACTGAACTTTTCTCAATGTAATCACTTTTTATATTTAGAAATCTTTTAAAGATGTGAATATTATATACTGTTAATATAATATACTATTAATATTGCAGCTTGCCAGCACCTTTTATTGAAGAGGGTGTCCTTTCTCCAAAGTATGTTCTTGGAGCCTTTATTAAAAATTAATTGGCTGTAAATACGTGAACTTATTTCTGGATTTTCTATTCTGGTTCATTAGTCTACATGTCTTTTTCTACCATTGCCATGCTGCTTTGGTTACTACCACATTGTAATAAACTTTGAAGTCAGGCTGTGTGCTGCGTCTAGCTTTGTTCTCTTTCCTTGGGGTTGCTTTGGCTATTCAGACAATTTTTTGGCTTTATATAGACAATTTTTTGGATGTTTTTCTCTATTTCTGTGAAAAATATCATTCATATTTTGATAGGAATTGCACTGAATCTGAGGATGGCTTTGGGTAGCAAGGCAAACTGGATATCTATATACAGAAATAGCGATCTAGACCTCTATCTCTCACCATATAAAAAGTAAAATAAAAATGAATTAAAGACTTACATGTAAGACCTCAAACTATAAAACTACTAGAAGATAACATAGCAGAAGCACTACAGGATCAGGTCATTTGTGTAGGCCAATATTTTGTGGCCAAAAAGACCCCAAAAGCATAGACAACAAAAACAAAAATAGACAAATGAGACTTATTTAAAGTAAAAATCTTCTGAACAGCAAAGGAAACAATCCACAGAGTGAAGAGACAACCTGTTGAATGGGATAAAATATTTGCAAACTATTTGTCAGAATGTTTACAGAAGTCAAAACAGTCAAAAACAAAACAAACAATTCTAATAAAAATGAACAGAGGATACAAATAGATATATCTCCAAAGAAGACGTACAAATGGCTAATAAGTATATAAAACATGCTCAATGTCACTGATCATCAGAGCAATGCAAATCAGAACCACAGTGAGATACCAATTTAGCCCAATTAGAACAGCTATCATCAAAAACAAAAAAAATATCAGATGCTGGCAAGGATGCAGAGAAATAGGAACTTACATATACTTTGGTGGGAATGTAACAGTACAGCCATCATAGAAAACACTACGGAGGTTTCTCAAAAAAACTAAAAATAGAATGACCACACAATTCAATAGTCCCACTACTGGGTATTCATCCAAAGGAAAGGAAATCAGTATATCAAAGGGATACATGCACTCCATGTTTTTGCAGCACTATTAACAATAGCAAAGATATGGAATCAATATAAATATCCAATGGATGAATGGTTAAAGAAAATGTGGTATATTTACACAAAGGAATACTATTTTGTCCACAAACAATAATGAAGTCATGATATGCAACAACATGGGGTTTTCAGAGAATTCGAAGTCATTGTGTTAAGTGAAAAAAGCCAGGCTTAGAAAGACAAATACCATATGTAATTATTCATGTATGGGAGCTAAAAATGTTGATTTCATAAAGGTCAAGAGTATGAGGATGGTTACCACAAGCCAAGAAGGAGGAGGATAAAGAGAGGTTGATTAATGGGTACAAACACACAGACAGAATGAATACATTCCAGTGTTTCATAATAGAGGAGGGTGACTATAGCTAACAAAAGTACTTTGCACATTTCAAAATAGCTAGACGTGAGGACTTGAAATGTTCTCAATGCATAGAAATGATAAATGCTCATGGAGATTGATATCATCACTTGACTGGATCATCACACATTGTATACATGTTACAAAATGTCATATGTACCCATATATATGTATTATTATGTATCAATAAAACATTTTTTAAATTACAGATTTTTTTTTTTTTTTTGGTTAGGTGTGGTGGCTCACACTATAATCCCAGCACTTTGGGAGTCCAAGACAGGAGGACTGCTTGAGGCCAGGAGCTCAAGATTAGCCTGAGCTAAAATCATAGATTTTTAAATATTAACGTTAATGCCTTATTTACTTATAGGTACTTTTAAAACATCATTATAATCTTTTCAGTCATTTTTTAGTTAAAATGGAATGTACATGAGTTGAAATTGACTAAGTTTGTCTTAAAGCAGCTTAATCTACCAGATTGTCCTCTTTATCTTATCCTTGAATTAGGTTGTCTGCCATTGTTAATTTTACCTGTCATTTTAATCTGTTTCCGAGTGTTCATTGTTCATGAGTTAGAAAAAGATATTTTGGGGATACTGCACAGACTAATTTCATTTGATTATGCAGATTAATTTGATTAAATTGATTTGGTTACTTTGCTAATGGTATTAGTTCCTGTTTTTTTTGAAAGTAACATTTTATTAAGATCAATAGAAGACTTTATATTCAAGCAGACAGATTTGAATGCATAAACCTGCTTTACCTCATTTTCTGTATAAAATTGAGAATAAGCTTTGCAATCAAAATCAGATATTTTTTCTTTTAAATGGGAATAATATTTATTTTTCAAGATGTTTGTGAAAATCATCTGAAATAAATATATAAAAACATCCAATGGCATATAGAACGTAATTCATAAGAAATGATTACATATTTTTTCTCTTGCTTTGAAAAAATAAAGTTTTTCATTGAGAAAATCAGTTGATTTAATTTCATCTGATCAGTGAATTCCTTCAAATCAGCTTGGTCAAATATATTGCTGTGAAGTTTTATTTTCACTGTAAAATTTTTGAAAGAATAGAAATTGGGATGTGGATGCTATTTCTAGTTCTCTTCTTGTCTGAGTTTAATCTTTGATAAAATATATTCCATCAGTAGTATTTTTAATTTGAACTATTAATTAGATATTATTTTTAATTATGTGATGCCTAAATGAAGGAAAACGCAATTGTTTCCTCAGGTCAATGCTTTCTAACTTAAACTCTTCAGTACATCTCAATATTTTGCAATTTTTTTCAACAAAATGAATTTTAAATCTTTTGCTTTTTTTTTCTTTGAGATGGAGTTTCACTCTTGCTGCCCAGACTGGAGTGCAATGGCGCCACCTTGGCTCACTGCAACCTCTCTCTCCTGGGTTTAAGTAATTCTCCTGCCTCAGCCTCCTGAGTAGGTGGGATCACAGGCATGTGCCACCACCCCCAGCTAATTTAGTATTTTCAATAGAGATAGGGTTTCTTCATGTTGGTCAAGCTGGTCTTGAACTCCTGACCTCAGGTGATCCACCCTCCTTGGCCTCCCAAAGTGTTGCGATTATAGGCATGAGCCACAGTGCCCTGGCAATCATCTTCAGTGTAAAATGTTTCCCTTTGTTAAATTTTAAGCTTTGCAATTTTAGAGTTTGTGTACATGACACTGCAAGTTTTTTTAGAAAAAAGTTATTTCTAAAATGAAGTCATGGGTTTATGAACCTTTGTGACTTTGGGGAAATATTTCTATCTTTTCACTAAAGTAGCTTGCTAAGTTGTATTAAAACATAGTACAAATTGCCAAAAGACACATTTTATGACAAAATAATGTTAGGAAAAAGGCAACTATCTCTCTCCTTTTCAGAACTGATACAGTGGAAGACATAAAAACACCTATTCATATTTATTGCCAGGCACTATTCCTCAGCCTCTATAGTCTTATTTTCTAAACCCTGGGGCCACATGATCTAGTATTTATGAGATGAGTCTCACACCATTTCAATGATTAATTTTAGTCATACGTAGAAGGCATTTGTTATATCTTGTTCAAAAGTACAGAATTTGATTTAAGTGGAGCCGAGCCTATTTATCTAATTCTGAGATTTGCTTCTCTGCCTTCTTGTCCCGAGTTAAAATGTTTTCTGGTCTCCAAGTCCTTGTACATGTGAATGTGCCTCATTCTAAATAAATGCTTTCTCTTGCCACTCCCCTTTCCCCACAATCCAGACTGAATTCTGTGCCTGAATGTTAACCCTGGGTGAAACCCTGAGGCTGGTCTTCCTTCATGCCACTGGTGAAATCACCTGCTGCCTCCCGGGTTCAAGCGATTCTCCGGCCTCAGCCCCCTGAGTAGCTGGGATCACAGAACAGGAAAAATTAATAAAAATTAATAAAAATAAAATTAATGCAGGAGAGAGAAGCAGAAATTAAGTTTTTCTTTTATAAGCAAACTTTCCTGAGTCCTTAACCCTCCCATGGGATTGTATCCTGCTTTGCAAGTTTTATAAGTTTATAAATTCTTGTATTCTTGTTCTCTATAGCTGATAATTATGTTTCTGTAACACAGTGAAGGTCATAAAAATTGCCAAGCAGACAGGACTCCTGCCTTTTGGGCACTGTAGCAGAAGGCAATAGATAAGGCCAATGCTAGAATCATTGAGCACTACAGATAGAGAATATCTGGGTTGCATAGCAACAGTCATACGTAAGCCTAAGTTAGGTGCCTGTCACTGCTTAATGAATCACCTTTGTTCTACACCTGCAAGCTTGTTTCAGCACTACAGTGTACTTCATGTATAAAAAGTCAAGCCCTGCCTTTTTTTAGGGGCTCAGCCATTTTGTTCCTGGTCAGGACTCCTTCTGTAACCTCAAAGGTCTCTCTACTCTATGAAATCCTGCAACAACTGGACCGCCATTCCTTTTTTATTCAGATTCTTTGGACAGCTGGTCTTCCAATGTGACTCAGCCACTTTCTCTCTAAAGTCTGTGGTACACCAGGAAACATTTCTGGTCCCTGGTTTTCGTCCCTCCTTGTCTTTCCTGTGCTGTTCATATCGGTCAGCCCAATTCTACATTAGGTGTCCATTTTAAACACTGCGTCTTTACATCCAGTTTTCCATTTTGTAGATAATTATTTTATTCCCCCACAGACATATCAATCTAATAAAGATGAAAACCCATTCCTACTATCAGAAGGAAAGGTAAAGTCTTTTAGATATTCTCAGAAAATGAAGTTATGTGATATTGTGGTAATTTTCTTTGTTATAGAATTCCCTGGTAAGTTTGGAATGAGGTACAGTACATGGTAAAGTTAGAGCTAATTTCTTTTAAAACAGTGAGACTACTAGAACTTCCAGTTTTAGCTTTAAAATGTAAAGAGTGTGGAAGTTTCCACTCTTAACCTTATAAAAAGAAAAGGATTAACAAAGTGAATGTCAGAAATTTTTATTGGATTCCTTGGAAAAGTGAGATCCCAGGGCAAATTACCAGCCAAAAATCTGGAGAAACAGGATAATCCAGAGTTACAGCTGAGACAGACTTCGCTGGAGTATAAATGCAAGAGACGTAAACTGGTGGGAACACGTGTGGAAGGTGGAGGCTAAGAAACAGTTTTGAAGGTCATTGTCCAGAGACACAGACCCAAGGAAAGACTGAGATTTAATCATGAGATGATGGGGTGCTTTCTCTTTCCCAGGCCATGCCACCACACCAACAGAGAGAGGTTTAGTAGGTTAACAGCGGACTACAGCTGAAAGAGTTGCGAAGTGCCAAGTCTTTCTGAGGAAAAGTACTTAGGGAAGCCTGGAATCAACAGGCAGACAAAGGCACAACAGGAACTGGAGATCTTTGGGACCCACCTCTACAACACAAGTTACACACAGCCTCATTCCTTGCCAGAACATAAAACTTCACATTAGTGAAGTAAACTAATTACTTCACTAATAATTAATTAGTAAACTAATTACTACCTCAGATCCTATTACTGGGTATTTTGTGTCTGGATTTCAAAGAATTACAAGATACACTAACAGCAAGGGAAAAAACACAATCTAAAGACACGACAAACATCAGAACCAAACACAGATGCTGAAATTATCAGACAGAGAATTTAAAATAAGTGTGATTAATATGTTAAGGACTTTTGTGAAAAAGGAAAAAAAAAAAGCAGACGACACCCAAGAACAAAGAATAAAATAAGTGGAGAGACGGGAATGCTAAAAATATTTTAATACAATAGAAATAAAAACGTGAAGGGTCAGCTCATCAATAAACTTGTCATAGATGAGGAAATAATTAGTGAGCTTGAAGATATGTCAATATAAACTTTTCAAACTGAAATGCAAAGAGAGACGATAATTAAAAATAAACAGAAGAGAATCTGCAGAAGCTGTGGGATGATTTCAAAATGTGTAACATATGGTAATTGGAGCACGAAAAGAAGAAGACAAATCTTACAGAATATAGAAACTACTCTAAGTGATAAGAGCCAGAATTTTCCAAGATTAATCACAGATGTTATACCTTAAAACCAGAAATTCAAAGAACACTATTCAGGCCATATACCAAACATTTTACACCTAGGCATAATATGTTCAAATATTAGAAAACCAATGACAAGGAGAAAATATGAAATAAATCAGAGAAATACAAAACATGTAAACTATAGAAAAATATTATATTAATTGTATTGGACTTCCCATCAAAAACCATGCAAGTAAAACGATACTGAAAACGGGCTGGGCATTATGGCTCACACCTGTAATCCCAGAACTTGGAGAGGACGAGGCAGGCAGATCACTAGACATCAGCAGTTCGAGAGCAGCCTGGCCAGCGTGATGAAACCCTGTCTTACTAAAAACATAAAAATTAGATGGACATGATGGCTGGCAGCTGGAATCCCAGCTACTCAGGAGGCAGAGGCGGAGAATCACTGAGATTGCACCACTGCACTCCAGTCTGGGTGACAGAGAGAGACAGTGTCTCAAAAAAACCAAAACCCAAAACAAAAAAACACAGAGGATACTGAAAACGAAAGTATTGAAAGAAAGAAAGGAAAGATATCTCAACAATCTAGATTTCTATATCAAGCAAAATTATACTTCAAAAGTGAAAGAGGAATAGACTTTCAAATTGAGAAAATTCATTGCCAGGAGACTATACTGAAAGAGATATTTAAAAGTACTTTCAAGGAGAAGGAAAATGATAAATGTCACAAAATGAGATCTACATAAGGAAACAAAAACCATCAAAAATCGAATGAGTAGAGGGAAAAAGAATCTTTCATGTTTCTTATTCTTGAAGACCTAATTCTAATAATCCCAGACTGTTTGTTTAATGTAATAATAATACCAATATATTGGGCCATTATAGTACAAAAGAAATGGAATGATGACCAGAACATTATAAAGGATGAGAGAGAGCAGTTAAGAGTACTTGATTATAAGGTACCTGTATTAACCAATAAGTGGTATAGTGTTATTTGAAAGTGGAGTTAAACTAGTTGTAAATTTACACTATGAACTCTAAGTAGCTACTAATTTGTTATAAAAAGTATAATTGACATGTTGAAAGAGGAGAAGAAATGGAATCATATAAAATCCTCAATTAAAATTAGTGAAATCAGATATTTGGGAAAGATAAAAAATAAACAAAGACCAAGGACGCTGAAGAGAGACATGTACATATAAATATATCAATAATCACTTTAGATGTGAATGGTCAAAATATATCAGTTAAAATACAGAGACTGTCAGAGTAGATCAATAAAAGTAAACACAAGGCCAAACTATACATTGTCCAAAATAAGTCCATCTTAATTATAAAGACATACGTCAATTAAAGGTAAAGGAGTAGACAAAGCTATGTGTCCTAGCTCAATTTTTTAAAAAGCCAGAGTAAGTCTATTAATTGCAGGCATAGCAGTTTTCAGAACCAGAAAATATATCAAGGATACAAAGGGAAATGCATTACGATAAAGTGGTCAGTTTTCCAAGAAGTCATAATAATTTAAAGGTGTATGCACCTAGCAACAGAGCACTAAAACACATGAAGGCAAATCTGATAGAAATGTAAGAAAAAATAGACAATTCTGCTATTATACTTGGAGATGTAAACACCTGTTCCAGTAGTTAATAGGTCAAGTAAAGAGAAAATCAGTAAAGATATAGTTGATCTTACCAGCACCATCAATCAATTTGATTGAATTGAAATTTATAGAATACTTCATTCAATACTGGTAGGATATGCACCCCTCTTGAGGTCTCATAAAACATTCATTAGTATAGACCACATTCGAGATGAGAAAGCATATTCTACCAAAATTTTTTAAAAGGATTATATAAATTATGTTCTCAGCAATGGAATTTAACTGAAACTTGGGTAACAGAAATAATTGGGAAATCTTCAAATGTAAAGATTAAATCACATACTACTAAATAACACCCAGGTTAAAGAATAAATCCTAAGATAAATAATTTTTTGAACTAAATGACAATGAAAACAAAACATCAGATTTTGTGGAATGCAGCAAAAGCAGCACCTAGAGAAAAACTTGTAGTATTAAATGGATATATTAGAAAAGAAGATAGATCTAAAATTAATAATCTAAAATTCTAGCTGAGGAAAGTAGAGAAAGTGAATCATTGTAACCCTGAGAGATCCAGAAGAATATGATTGGTAAGAATTAGAACAGACATCAAGTAAATTGAAACAGGATAAAAATAGAGCAAATCAACAAAACCTACAGCTGATTCTTTGAAAATAAAAAAAAAAATTGAAAATACACAGATTATAAATGCATGAAATGAAAGAGATATCTTCTTTACTGATTATATTGACATTAAAAGGTTAATAAAAGAATCCTTTGAAAACTCTGTGTCGACAAATTTGGTAACTTAGATGAGAAGGATCAATTTTTTGACAGACACAAACTTCCATACTCACGCAAGGAGAAACTGGTAATATAAGCAGATCTATCTGAAACACCTATTAAGAAATTGAATGAATAATTAGTACATTTTCAAGAAAGAAAGGACTAGGCCAGATATTTTTACTGGCAAATTCTGCTAAATATTTAAGAAGGAAATTATGCTAATTTTTCATAAGCTCCCCAGAAAAACAGACACATAAGAAATACTTAACTCTTTCAACAAGGCCATTTCTCCACTATCAAAATCAGATAAATGCATTAATATTAAAGAAAACAACAGACAAATATATGTTATGAACAAAGATGTAAAAATATTTAGCAAAACTGCAAATCAAAACAAATGATGTATACAAAGAGTTATATACCATGACCAAGCGGGATATATTTCAGAGACTCAGGGCGAGTTCAGCATTCAAAAATAAATCGATGTAATCCACCACTCCAACAGGCCAAAGAAGAAAAAAAATTGTATGATCATATCAGTAGATAAAGAAAAGCATTTGACAAAATCCAATATTGATTCATGATAGAAACTCAGCAAAGCAGAAATACAGATAAATGTAGTCAACTCGATAAATAATACTCACAAAAATCTTACAGCAAAAATTATCTTAATATTTAGAAACTAGATGTCTCCTCTTAAGAATGAGAATATAGCAAAGATGTCAATTTTCAATGCTTCTATTCAGCCTTGTACTGGAGATAAGAGAAGGAAATAAAAGGCATGTGTATTGAAGTTTTGTTTATACATAACATGATAATCTATGTACAAAATTCAAAGGAATTACAAAACACAGACACATACTCACAAATACATCAATTCCTGGGACTAGCAAGTAAGTACAGCAAGGACATAGGATTATAAAGTCAATTAGTTTACACTAACAATTAATATTAGGAATTTAAACAATAAAATTTACACTACCCCATCATTACTAAATGAAATACTTGGTTATACATCTCAGAAAATATATACAGAGTTTATATGTGAAAAAAACTACAAAACTCTGATGAAAAAAATCATTGAAGGTATCAATAAATGGAGAGATGTTTTGTATACATGAATTCTAAGTCTCAATATTGTCAAAATATTAATTACCGCCAAATTGATCTATATATTTAATGAAATTCTAATCAAAATATCAGCAAGTAACTTTGTGGATATCAGTAAACTCATTCTCAAGTTCATGTGGGAAACGCAAAAGACCTAGAATAGACACTACAATCTGGAAGAAGAACATTGAAGGAGCAACCCTACTCTATTTCAACATTTCCTATAATGTTACAATGATCAGGCGAGCATCTAAATGGTGAACACGTAGACACATAGATCAATGGGACAGAGCAGAGATCTCAGAAATGAACTGCCACAGATAATGTCAAGGACCAAAGGCAATTCAATGAAGAAAGAATAAACTTCTCCAATAAGTGCTACTGCGAAAATTGGCTGTTTATAAGCAATAAAAATATCAAATATGATAAATAAAAAATTACAAATATCAAATATGAATGGATCATAGATATAAATGTAAAGTGCAAAAATATAAATCTTCTAGAAAACAGAAAAAAATGTAGGTGAATTAAGTTTGTTGATTTGTTTTAGATTTAACAGCAAAAATACAATCTATAAAAGAAAAACATTGATAGATTGTACCAAATTAACAATAAAAACCCTGTGTCCTTCTAAGGTCACTCTTTAGAAGATGAAAAAATAACCAATAGGGGAGAAAATCACAATATACGTATACGATAAAGGTATCTGGCCAGCTGTAGTGGATCATACTTGTAATCCTAGAACTTTGGGAAGCCACAGCAGAAGAATCACTTGAAGCCAGGAGTTTGAGACCAGCCTGGGCAACGAAGTGAGAAACAATCTCTTAAAAAAAATTAAAAATAATAGGCACGGTGGCATATGCCTGTGGTGCTAGTTCCTCAGGAGTCTGAGGCAGAAGGATCACTTGAGACAAGGAGCTGGAGGCTGCAGTGAGCTATGATTGTGCCACTAACTCTATCCTAGGTGACAGAACAAGACCCCATCTCAAAAAAAAAAAGTATTCAAAATATAAAAAATTATCAAAAACTAAGAAGAAACCAAAAGATCTGAACAGAAATTTCATCAAAGAAGACAGGCAGATAGAAAATAATCATATGAAAAGATGCTCAACGTTGTCATTAAGAAATTACAAATTAAAAGAAAGATGATTTATTACTAAACATCCATTAGAGTGGCTAAAATCCAAATCACTAACATTACAAAATGCTACTGAGGATGTAGCACAACAGGAAATCTCATTCATTGCTGGTGGAAATGCAAAATTGTGTAACCACTTTTCAAGACAATTTGACAGTTAATACTATCTCTTTATGCAATCCAACTTTTATATGCCTTGTTCTTTAGCCAAGAATTTGAAAATATGTTTTTATACTAAAATTCATTTGTGAATATTTGTAGTAGTTTTACTCATAATCACCAAAAACTGGAACAAACAAGATGTCCTTCAGTAGGTAAGTTCGTAAATATACCATGGTGTATTCATACAATAGAATATTATTCAGTGATAAAACATTTTAAGATACCAAGCCATGAAAAGACTTGTAGGAAGATGCACATTGCCAGATGAAATAAGCTAGTCAGAAAAGTCTATATAATTCATATGTAGCATTCCAAAAAAGACAAAACTATAGAAATGATTAAAACAAAAAAGAGATCAGTGGTTTCCAGGGGCTTGAGGGTGGGAGAGTGGAAATATATTGAAGAGATGAAGTTCAGGGGATTTATTAGAACAATAAAACTGTTCTGTATGATACTGTAATGGTGAAAAATGTGGTACTCAAAACCCACTGAACTTCATAGCATAAACAGTGCACCTTAATGTTTGCAAATTTAAAAAATATAATTTAGGAGATCAGGGGCTTCCAGGATGGAATGCAGTATGTGAAAAAAACAATCTAACTGTATTACAAATGTATCAAACAATATCACTGAAGTGATAGGAGAAAAAGTGCTTACCTAAGTAAGTTTGGAAATCAGTAGAGTCTGTAAAACTAAAGTCATAAGCAACTTAATGGAAACACTGTACTCTAGTTGGTAAAGTTGCTTCCCAGAAGTTAACAACTGTAATGCTGTAGTGCAGATACACTGAATTGGATACTAGGTAATTGGATGGCTGATGGTGAAAACCAGGTTTCTTGCTGTTGGGATGAAAGATTATATATAAGTTAGACGTGGAGACTAGAATGATCCAAGTGGTAATAGGTTAGTTGGAGATATCAGTATAAACTATGTTTAGAATAATGCAGATGCAGATGATTACGTATAAAATATTTACAGACATGTACATACACAGATTAGCACACACATGCACATACCCTTGCTTTGTCAGTTGAGAGGTCCTAAAAGCAATAACACATCCATATAAGCCAGCACACATAGTGTCAGACCTTAGTTTCCAGTAGCATTCTCCACGAAAAGGAACCAGAGCTTCTTATGAAAATGGTTGATTCCAGAAATGGGGCAGAAACAATACAATAGGAGCATAGAGCATCTGGTAGTACCAGAATCAAGGCAGTGCTAAAAATGAAATACAAGAAAAAAGAAGAAAACCCAGCCCTACCATAATAGGGTGATATCAAAGAGACACAGAGCTACTGGAAGAGTCCCCATGTCAAAATGGGAAAGATTTAACAAACAACAAAAATGAGTAGAATTGGATGGTATCCCAAATTTAAAATAAAAACTCATGACTCCATATTGATAGAAATAAATAAATACATACAAGATAATGAACAAATTCTCCATACAGAAGAATTTTGAATAATCTGTGTAGGTAATCTTTATTCAATGATGTTGATCACAACCCTTGATTCCTTAAGTGTGGGCTGTGCACAGATACTTCCTATCAAATAGCACAGTGTGAAAGGGGAAGTAACTCTACAGTGAAGACACTTGAAAAATGCTACTGTGACCAGGTGATCAAGGTCAACATCAGCAGTGATAGGTCATGTCCACAGTTTATAACGTTGATGTGATATGATGAAAATGGCATTTTATCTTTAGGGTCTTCATTCAAAAATCTATAAGCCTAGTCCAATCATGACAAAAACATTAGGCAAATCCCTATTCAGGAACTTTTTACAAAGTACCTGATCAGTATACATTGTAACTATCAAGATTTTCAAAAACAAGGTATTCTGAGAAACTGTCACAGCCAATCAGAGCTTAAGAAGACACGACAACTACATGTAATATGGTATCTTGGATGGGACCCTGGAACAGAAAAAGAACATTAGGTAAAAACTAAGGGAATACAAATAGAGTATGGACTTTAGTTAATATAATGCATTGATATTTGTTCATTAATTGTACCATATTAATATAAGGTATTAATAATAGAGGAAACTTGCTATGGGTTGTATGAAAACACTGTATGGTCTTTATAAGTTTTCTGTAAGTTTAAAGCTGTTCTAGGGTAAAAATCTCATTTTAAAAATAAAAGCACGAGTATCCTTCAGCTATTTGAGCAATGAAGTATATTACAATTACCTGTGGCCAATATGTTTGCATGATAACTTTTTTAGTGGCATTATCTTTATTTGCTCTCTCCCCATATTAATATAAGCTGATCTTTAGGTAGTGTTTAATCTACTATATCTCATGAAACATAATTCAGAGCTTGGAGTCTAAAGATGGACAAATTATGTTACACTGTCTGTATCTGGTTCTTTTTTCAAACATGGTGGGTAAGATATTCTGGAATTTGCAGTCCACTTACTCCTGAATGCTGTGGTCCAGAAATAAAGTATAACTGAATGTATAGTGGGACACAGAAAATATTCTAGAATTAAATTATTGGCAGATTTTCATGCTAGAGAATCATTTTAATTCAGGCTTATCAGTTTCCAATAATTTTATATAATGATATGAATTAAATCCATACTTTCCTTGGAAACCTCATTACCATGGTTCCAGGCCTGGGTATCACAGGAAGGAATTCCACTTACTTTAACTTCTTCTCTTCCTTGGGTTTTAAGGAGTATTTTTTTTTTTCAATAAACACACTTCTTGCTTCTCTGATTAACTCTCTTCACCTTATTCTTGTATTGCTTATGCTCCTCCGACTGACCTATACATTAAATTATACAACGTATATGTGTTAAATCATTAAAAGGTCTCAGACCCTGTTCTCAGTGTATGGGATTAAAGAAATGAGTTTGTTGTGATTACATATTCAAAGCCAATATTCTCTTTGGTATAAATATTTCAATTAACTTCCTCATTTTTGTCCTTCTATATATTTGTGCCCCTCCAAGATGCACCTGTTTTCAACAGCTTGGGCTGCTATAACAAAATACCTTGGAAATGGCAGTTTAGAAACAACAGTAATTTATTTTTCACAGTTCTGGGGGCTGGGAAGTTCAAGATCAAGGTGCTGGCAGATTCAGGGTCTGGTTAAGACCTTTCTCCAGGATCGTAGATGACACCTTGTGTTCACAGATGGTAGAAGGGGTTGGTTAGCTCTGTGGTGTCTGTTCTATCCCAATACAAAACCCAAGCATGAGGTCTTTACCTTTGTGACTCAGTCACCTCCCAAAGGGCCCATCTCCAAAAACTGTTGCCTTGCAGGCTAGGATTTAAACATACTAATTTTGTGGAGATATGAGCATTCAGATCATAGCAGTACCCTAATGTGGAAGTCAGATTGAACTTTTAAAGTCATCTGTCTTACTAAGTAATTCCAGCTCAGGACCTTGCTCTTAAAATACATCTTTTAAAAAGCCTGCAAGTACCTGCAAAATGTTACTGCTATGTATCCTTCTAAGCACAAATATGATTATTTTATATCTTTCAATCCCTTCTTGCTCATAATGATCACACCATTCCCAACACTTTGGCTTCCTATACCCTTCCACAAAGTGAGTTCCTTAGTGCTTTCAGAGTTTGCTGTACTAAGCCTTTCCCCTAAAGCAGTCTTCTCTCTGCTGTATGCACAACTGTTTCTTTTTTATCTTTCAAGGCTTTCCCTGAGTGTTCCTATCCCCATTATTTTTATCTCAAAAATTAATTTATTTTAGCATATATAATTATATTTGTTTGCTTAATATCTGACTTTATCTCTGAAATATAAAATTTCTTGAGGATTTAGATTGTCTTCTTGTTTTTAATAGTTGTGTTGGCCTGTGCCTAGAAGAGTAGCTACACAGAGTAGGTTCTCAATAAATATTTGTAAAAATATAAATACATCTTTGTTTCTCTTATTGCTTGTCATTCTCATAACTTCAAATACTAGCATTCTTAATAATACCCAGTGTATTAATACATTCTCACACTACTAATAAAGACATACCCAAGACTGAGTAATTGATAAAGGAAAGAAGTTTAATTGACTCACAGTGCCAAATGGCTGGGAGGCCTCACAATCATGGTGGAAGGCAAAGGGAAAGCAAAACAGGTCTTACATGGCAGCAGGCAAGAGAGAGCTTGTGCAGGGGAATGCTCATTTATAAAACCATCAGATCTCACGAGACTTATTCACTACCATGATAACACTATGGGACATACCCTGCCCCCATTATTCAATTACCTCCCTCCATGTCCCTCCCATGACACATGGGAATCATGGGAGCTACAATTCAAGATGAGATTTGGGTGGGGACATAGCCAAACTGTATCATCTAGAAATTTAGAGTTTGGAACCTACAATTTTTATTTATTATAGTACTCCCATTTAGAAAACTCTTTGCCATTTCAATCTTAAAATTTTAAAAAGATTTCCTAATATCTATCCCAATCTTTAACTCAGATCATTTTTCTAGGTATTCTATTTTTATTATTAAATAGTGTCATTATTTTTTGTCACAGAAGTGTGAGGAATATTTTAGTTATCTTCTTTGCTCACAATTCGCTTGCTGTTATTCATACTTTTCTCAATTTCCAATTTAATTCCAGCCTCTTTGCCTTTTACCTACACCAGGGTTGTCAAATATCCTATGAAATGCTGTCATTCTCATCTCGTTTCCTGATGAAATAAATATCAAGGTATCTGTTTTTCAAGAAATGAAAAATTTAAAACTTATTTGGTGTTTTTTCATTTGAAGAAAATCTACTTAAGATGTTTAATGTTTAATGCTTTGGTGTATTTTAATGATAGAATATTATTGTCTGGTCAGTATAAACAAATAGAAGTGAATATATTAAAAGTTACCAAAAAGGTTCTGAACTAAAAAATAGTTGAAAATCTGGAAGCTACTAAACTATTTTAGGAAGCCTTCTATTTGCTTCAAATAGAATAAGTGACTGAATAAAATATAACAATAATTTTTGAGTCTATATTGAAATAAGAGTTGTATAATTTTAGGATTGTAGATAAAACTTAAAGTCAGAGAAATGTGTAATACCTCAGGAGAATTTATACCAAATATAAATCTTAACCACAAACGTTGTGTCTTTAATGCCATATTGTGAGAGAAATCTGTTCAACAGGCCCAATGTGAACAAAAGTTAAAGTGAAATACGGAATTAAAGTTAAAATGGAAGGGAAAGAAACTAGAAAGTACAACACACACAAAAATGGTATAAATAAGTTAAATATATTAGTAATATAAATAAAGGTAAATGGAGTAAATTAAACAACTAGAATAAGTAAACTATATTATTATGAAAATTTACAAAAAATTCTGAATTAATATCAATCCTTCTCAAGCTCTTTCAAATTTATTTTGTGACATCAACATTATTCTGATACCAAAGCCAAACAGATACTAGTAGAAAAAAATTCCAGACCAATGTCCATGAAGAACACTGATGCAAAATTCTTAATACATGCTAGATAACCAAATTAATTAGCACATCAAAATAATCATACACCATAACCAACTTGAATTTGTTACTGTAATGCTAGGATGATGACTTGGCCCATTTTGTGCTATTGTAACATAATACCAAAGACTGGGTAATTTATAAAGAAAAGAAGCATATTTCTCCCAGTTTTGGAGCCTGGGAAGTCCAATATCAGGTGCTGGCATCTGATGAGAGTCTTCTTGCTGCATCATCACATGGGAAGAGATGAGAGGGTGAGAGAGATTAAAGGGAACCAAGTTTATCCTTTTGCAAGAAACTTACTCCTGCAATAATGTCATTAATACCTTTATGAAGTCAGACCCTTAATGGTCTACTCACCTTTTAAAGGTATCATTTTTAAAACTATTACAAAGGCAGTTACCTTTCAAGATGAGTTTGGGAGGGCACACACATTCAAACCATAGCAGATGGTTTAACATGTACAAATCAATTAGTGAGTGTAATGTACCACATAGAGAGAATGAAGGTCAGAAACCACACAATATCTCAGAACAAGAATTTGATGCCGAATAAGAATTTAATAAGATTTGATGCCCTTCATAATAAAAAATTTCAACAAACTAGGAATGAAACAAAATACCTGAACATAATAGAAGCCACATATGAAAATCCCATGGCTAAGATTGTCTAGGTCTGACAGGCAGACCCTGACAGATGATGGATGAATAAATTCACTCAGACACAATATTCAGTGAATAAGTGGGCTAGGGGTATCGATGGCTACTCACAAACACTTGAGGAGAGTGCTGTAAATAGATAGCAGCCACCACTCCGACACATTGTCCTCACAGGCCTTT
This sequence comes from Cheracebus regulus, assembly GCA_963574635.1. NCBI lineage: Eukaryota > Metazoa > Chordata > Mammalia > Primates > Pitheciidae > Cheracebus > Cheracebus regulus. The sequence continues at coordinate 17,905 of CAUYQU010020092.1, forward strand.
ATTCAGCACACATTAAATAACAAAATTTCTGAGTCAACACCACTAGATGGTAGAGATTAAAGGCCAGGTTCTGAGGCCTAAAGCAAACATCTTTTATGGTTAATAAATCTGCCCCTGCCCCTCTCCCCGCCCCCAGCCCTGAGAAAGCCATCTAATCTGTGAAAGATTAAAGGTTAGTTTTAGGACTACATGAGTAAACAAATTATTCAGACAAACTTCCCCATATTCTCTAGTTATTTACTTTTCTTTAACAACTAAAGGTAAAGGGGATCAGGCTGCCTTCAGCCATAATTCTATCCTGAGGCTTTTACAAAATCTTCCGGCTTTCCAAGAAGGTCTGTGACTATTTTCTATAACTTTCTCTAATATTTTTCCCTTAATATTTTTGCTACCACCCTGACTGAACCACCACATAACATTACATTCAACAGGAAAAAAATGGAAAAAATTTCCTCTAAGATCAGGGATAAGAAAGGGATGGCCACTCTCACTACTTCTATTCAAATAACACCAGAAGTCATAGTCAAAGCAATTAGGCAAGACAAGGAAATAGAAAGTATCAAAATCAAAATTGCAGAAGTAAAAGTTTCTCTATTAGCAGATGACATAATTCTCTATGCAGGAAACTCTAAAGATTCTACAATTAGGCTATTAGAATTAATAAATGAATTTGGTAAAGTTGTAAGATCTGAAATCAACATGCAAAATTAGTCACATTTCTTTATACTAATAATGGATAATCCAAAAAGGAAATTAGGAAAGCAATAACATTTACAATGGCATCAAAAAGAATAAAGTACTCAACAGTAAACTTAACTAAGGAGGCAAAAGATGGACACCGAAAACTACAAAGCATTACTGAGAAAAATTAAAGAAGACACAAAGAAATAGAAAGACTTTCTGTGTTCACCAACTGAAAACTTACTATTGTTAAAATGTTCATTCTACTCAATGTGATTTACAGATTCAACATAACCACTTATAAAATTTCAATGGCATTTTTTTCAGAAATAAAAAAATTCATATAAAAAATAAAATTTTTATAGAAACTCAAAGGACCCAAATATCAAAATTCTACTTTCTTGGAAAGAGAAAAAATATATTTTTACAATTTTATGCTTCAACTTTATATTCTGCACATTGAGTACTATGTAAACTTTTCCTTGGGATATTCATATTTGACTTGGTCAATATGACTTTTTCTGAATTTATTTGAAGATATAAATACATAACTTAGCTACTTTATATAAATATATAACTTAGATAAATATCTAGAAAGATCCCAAATATTGAGAAAGCAAAAAAAGCTGGATGCTTCACAATTTCTGATTTCAAAACACAGTACAAATTTACAATAAATAAAACAGCAAGTTACCAGCAAAAGACAGACACATAGACCAATGAAACAGAAGGAAGAGCACAGAAATAAATTCTCACATATATGGGTCAAATGATATTTAGCAAGGGTGTAAAGAATACACAATGGGAAAAAAGACAGTTTCTTCAACAAATGGTGTTGGCAAAACTGGATATCTACGTGCAAAATTAAAAAAATGAAGTTGGAATTTTACCTTATACCATATGGAAAAATTAACACAAAATGGATTAAAGACCTAAATGCAAGTCATGAAACTATAAAATGCCTGGAATAAAACATCTGGGAAACTTCATAATATTGGATATAGCCACAGATTTTTTGATGTGATACTAAAAGCACAGACTACAAAAGCAAATGTAGACAAATGAGACAGTATCAGAATTAAAATCTCTGCACAACAAAAGAAACAATGACATGACAAGAAATAAAGTATTTGTAATCATTTTTCTGATAAAAGGTAATATTCAGAACATATAAGAACTCCTATAACTCATGATAAAATAGACAAATAAGTTCTAAAATGGGCAAAAGGCTTAAGTAGACCTTTCTCCAAGGAAGGTGTACGAATGGTTAACAAGCATATGAAATGATGCTCGGCATCACAAATCATCAGGGAAACACAAATCCAAACCTCAGGGAGACAGTACGGCACAGCTCTTAGGATGGCCACTACAGAAACAAACAAACAAAACCCAGAAAATAACACGTAAGAAAAGATTGGGTGGAATTGGATCTCTTGCTGTGTGTGAGAATGCGAAGTCATGCAGGTACTATGGAAGACAATATGGAGATTCCTCAAAAGTTTAAAAATAGAATTATCACATGATTCAGCAATCTTATTTTTGGATATATAGTCAAGAGAATTGAAAGCATGATCTCAAAGAAATATTTGCACATCCATGTTCATTGCAGCAGTCTTCACAATACTAGAAGGTGAAAATAACTTTGACGTCCAGTATATACATGCAATGGAATATCACTCAGCTTTAAAACAGAAGAAAATACTGCCCTGTGATGCAACATGGACGCACCTTGAGGACATTATGGTCAGTGAAATAAGCCAGTCACAAAAACACCAATATTGCATGAGCCCATTCAGATCAGGTGCCTATGGTAGTCAAATTCTGAGAAGCAGAAAGTAGAATGGTGGTTGCCAGAAACTGGGAGAAGGAGGAAAATGAAAGTTGTTGTCAAAGGGTATAGAGTTTCAGTTTTGCAAGATGAAAAGTCCCAGAGATGTGTTGTATAACAAGATGCATATCATTAATGCCAGTACACTCTACATGTTCTATACTTAAAGCATGATTATGATGGTAAATGTTGTTGCTTTTTTACCACAGAAATAAGAAAACTGCAAATAGAATTTATACTTGTTTGCCATTACAGCAAATTTTATGGCTCGGTTATGAAATTTTGTGTTTGCAATATGGCTTACAACAGAGTCTATTTTTAATAAAATGTTGGGAAATTGAACTTTATTTTATTTATTTGTTTGACAAAATATCATGTTTTAAACATTTTTTAAAATCTAAGTTATGCTACCAAAAAGAAACTCACTTTAAGGGAAATTTTTTTTTTTAAGTTGAAAACTAAGGGATGAGAAAAGATATAGCAGGAAAACAATAAGAAAAGGAAAGTTGTACTGATAATCTTAGTATTATAAAAATATTATTCAGCGAAAAGCACACTAAATAGGAGTAAAGAGAAACTCCTCTTAGTGGTGAAGAGGAAATACCAAACAAGAACAGATGTCATCATGAATTTGTATGCAGTAATCAAAAGAGTTCTGAATACATAAAACAGAATTTTATGAAAAAGTGACATTTCCACAAACCTAATAACATTTATTAGTCTTCTCTCAAAAACTATGGTCTGATTTTTTTTAAGAGGCTTTAAAGGAATAGTGAGTTTCTTGTAGCTGCACCTGCCCAGGTTTGGGGTAGTAGAGGGCAGTGATTAGGATGTGGCAGTTTTCTCAGGAAGAAGACAGTGGTATCTTTGTGACCCCAGGGTTCTGAGATTGAGCCTAACTTGTAGGTTTCCTGTTAATTTTGGAGGATACTTGGTGTTTTTCAATATAATCTTTTATTGCTTAAGATAAACAAATAAAATAACACATGGACAGAGAAGTGAATAAACATAAAATATTAGATAAAAAGTAACAAGGATAAATCAATTAATCATGAAGGATAAATTGATGAATAAACAAATTTCATAATGTATCTACAAAATGTATTTATAAATGTGTTATTTATGTAAAAAATAATGTATGTAGATATATTAATTTTAAAAGCAATGAAATATCTGCAATAATAAATGAGAAAAGATATAAACCTTCAATATAAGAAATGCATACAGGATTCTACAAATATTAAAATGATCTTAAGATGATATTATATACAATTTTCTTAAATTAAAAAGCTTTAAAGATTTTGACAAATTAATAAATCTGAATGGATTTACTGGGAAATTATTACTACCCTGACTCAATAATAACTGGAGGAATCAATGAACTCCGGTAGCATTAAAATAATCTCTGCGTGGTTTCTTCATAATATTGTGAATTTTTCGTGGCCTTGTTGATTTTTATATGATCTGTAAGAATTTCTCTAAACTAAAGATAATAGTGAGCCTCAGATAATAGCAAAAACAAAAATAAGTCTGTTCACATTAGAGTGATAAAGGAAAAGCCTAAAGCTACCTATTGCTTAAGTAGTTGATATTATTATGAAGTTATTTTATGCCAATTATTTTCAATAATTCCTCCCAATTTCCTTTTTATATAATTTCAGATGGAAAGGACATTATATATATTGCAAAGTACAGTGAAAAGGGAGCAAATTCTAATTTTCTATCTATGGTATTTTATTTGCACATGACCTGGGAAGATTGTTTAATTCTTCAAACTCCCTTGTAAGTTTAGTTTGTATGGTTTCTAACAGGAAATAAACAGATGAATTAGGTAACATTAATGATCACTTTTAGTTTTAATATTTTAATATTTGGGGGAAAATAATGATTATATTAATAAATTAAGTGTACAGATTTTTTTCATTGTCCAAACCACATCTATAAGTGTGGAATACATTTCAATTTTATGCACATATTAGTGTAAGCACAAAGTAATATATTACACACTTTAATAAAAGAAGAAACAAGTAACTAGTATATATCTTACAGGTCTCACCTTTTTTCCAGTGCTACCTCTCTCTCCAAGAGTAATAACAAGATTCTGCTGGCTTTTTAATTTTCTTTGAGGAAAAGTGGTCTCACCAGTTCCATATACCAACCTGGATACCGAAAAAATAGAAACCTTCGCATTTTATGTCTGACCCAGAATCACAATCTTGAAACAGTGTTCTACTTTATAGTAATAATGTTTAGTAAGTATAGAGTGTTAATTGTTACAAATACAATGTTATAAAGTATAAGGATATGGATACTTTCATTATTGATTTAAATCTATTGTTTAAAGATACTATTTTTAATTTCTAAAAGTATTGTAAGCCAAAAGGTTACAAGAGTGCCTTAAAATTTAAATATTCTCAAGCATACTTTTACTATATATATATGAATACTATTAAGTTAAAAGCAGGCATTGAGAAATGGCATAATTGAATCCATGTGAAATTGGTTTATTCCTAAACTCTTATGTGTGCTTAAATCATTTATTGATATGAACTAGTCTGTCATATTGAGAACTGAGTTCCTCAGTGGGACTGATGGAACTCATACTCTGGCGAATGCTGAGGTAGCAGAAGAAGTAAACTAAGGTCATGTGACATTTTAGGGCAGATTTCTTTATCATGAGGACAGTACTTCTTCCTTTCTTTACTCTGAAATATTATTACACTACTATGGTAAAGACCACAGTATAGGTTGTATCTTTTATCATGTCAGGTGGAGCCCATTCCTTCTGGGCTCAGTATTTTTGAGGTTGCTGGAGGAGTATAATCAGAAGAACAAATACACAAGCATTCACATAAACATACACAAGAATAAAGTTTTAGTCTTCACATAGCTCCTATCCAAGATGTGACAAAATTTCTTATATCTCAAAATTACTAAAAATTTGAATACTTTGGACACATTATGTGTCCCTTTGAAGGAGGAAACATTCACTTGTATGGAGCTAAGACTTGACAAAGGGACAACTTGAATGTTTTGCATATAAAACATTTTGCTCAGTGATTTATTTAATTCTAAGCATTTGTCTTCCCTGCCCAATGATGTCAAAATTCATCATAATACTTAGATTGAGATGTTGAATTGTTTTTGCAATAAGATAGTTAAAATATTAGCTTATGTTGTCGTCTTTTATAATGTGAAGACCTTCACTCACTTCTCCATTTCAGAAGTGAATGACTGTTCAGGTTCAGGTGAAATAATTTTCCATAGCAATTGATAGTATTATATGGTATCAATATTGTTGATTACAAAATTTCAGTACTTTACACACAAAATAAAGATTTAATGTACACATATATAAACAATGTGAGGACATATTGTCTCCTTGTGGTAAAATATCATATATCCTTTCCTTCATAGGTTGCTGGTTCACGTAGTTCACATGATGATGTTATTATCATGGTAGTTAAAATGTGCACTCACAGATGTGCCCAGTAGGAGATGTTCTGATCCACAGGTAGTTTATGAAGTTGGTTATAGAAGCAATAGGAAGTAAACTACTAAGGAATTTGGAAGCAACAGTTTTGATTTTTCAGCTGAACTACTTCCTCCCTTTCTAGGATTATTTTTCTTTTCCCCTTCCTCCTGTGATTCAATTATACTTTTCATCTGTGCCACACACAATATGTTATATCCTTTTAGATTCTTGCTTTTTATGGGACAAAATGCAGTGTGCGGTGTTGTTTTAACCCACTCTGGATTAACCTGCTTGCTTGTTTGTAAACTGCTGCTGTGTGGCATTTACATTATCTTCCTGGAATTTTAAGAGCCATTAAGCTCAGGTGCACAGGACTGGAGATCACTGCTATGCTACATGCTTGCATATTGAAAAAGGGAGAGGGGCTGTAATTTAAAAGTGATAATAAAATGAAAAATTCTTAGTTTATGAGTTTTTTGCCAGTTCTTTTCTGATGGGATTTTCATGGAAAGTCATGCTTGTTTCACAAGTTTTCTGGCAAATACAACCAAAGCAATTTAACAGTTTGCCTTTGAAACACACAAAAATTAAACGATTTTCTTACTTTTTCCTTTCCAATATCTCTAACCTTAACATCTCCCTTTTTGGAAAACAATGGGTTCAAGTTATTAAAACAATGTTTTAGATTTACATTTACTATATTATTAAATAGTATCTTAGGAAAACTTGATGGTTTTAATTTCTTGCTATTATAAACTATGAGTTCAATAAATAAATTTCATATATTACAAAAAATGTAGACTTTTACCAGAGAATATATTTACAATAGACTTAATGTATTGATGAGTATATATAATATATATTTGGGTTGATGTTGCCAAATAATGCTTTTTAGTGCAAGTTAAATGATATGGTAATAATGACTATTTTAGTATGAGGCAAGTGTCATTTGGAAGGCTTCCATTGTTTTGCTATTAAACGTGGTAAATAGACATAGAAATATGTCTGAGTGTGGTGTGTGTGTGTGTGTGTTTGTGTAAGAGAGAGAGAGATAGAGATGATGAGACTATTGATCTATTTTAATTTTATTTTTTGCTTGGTCACATTACTGTGTAAGAATTTTCTCAAATGCCTTTACAATATCTATTATGATGTTGCACTTTCTCTTTTGACCTGATACTAAGAGTATCATTTTAATCACTTTTCTAAACATAGAACATTGTCAAATTTCAGGAATCTAGCTCATTATTGATCATGAGGAATTGATTTCTAAATAATGCTAAATTTTATCACATTTATTCATTCATGTATTCATTATTTTTCTAGGCAATCCTAAATGAGCTTGGTTTAAATATTTTATTGATCTATAATTTTCTGTGGTGAACAGTAACTGGCTTCTTTCCTTAAAAATTATAAAAACTGTTCCTTTTTATCCTATGGTATAAAATAGTCAAATTAGTATTGAAATAATTTACTGTTGAGAGTTTGAAATTATTTGAATAGGAAAACATTTAGATGTCACTCTTTGAAAAGAGACATTAACTGAATACTTTCTCAATGCCTTAATATTTTTTGTTTGTTTGTTTTGGATTCCTAGTACTTCTGGGAACAATTTTGGTAAAATGTTTTTTCATCAATTAATCTGTTTCGTTGATATTTTATTACATGTACCTATTTAAAAATTTACTTTGTAGTTATAATTATAATCCTTTTTACTCTTCTGAGTTTTCTTCCTGTTTGTACTTTCTATGTTTTTAAGAGAATTATTTCCAGCTAGTGGCTGTTTCATTTTATTGCATTTTTTGTGTGCGTGTTTTGTATTTCTTGCTTTTTTGTATTTCTCACTGGTTCTGATTTTTTTTACTGTAATTTACTCTTAAAAATAAATATTTGTGCTACATGGTAACACCATCTATTTAAAAACACTCTTTGTTATTGATTTGTCCAGTTATTTAAGACTATGAATTTTCCTGTGAATATGGTTTTAGCTATATTCAATATTCTTTGATGTATAAATGTTTTCATTATCAAGTGATAATGTTTTCATTATCAAATGATAATTTATTTATCATCTTTAGTGTTGTGTTGCTTACTAAAATTTTCATAAGTTCCAGATATCTTTATTCCTTTTGTTTTTTCTATTTTGATTATAATTTTACAATTTTATTTTCCATGATCAAAAAGTGCAATCTACATTTTGTTTACCTTTTGGAATTTATTGTTCTTCTCTTGATGATTGTATATATTTATAACTTTAATTTAATGTTTTATACAACTTAGTATATATTTCTATCGATACATTTTATTGACTATTAGTTTAATCTTATGTTGCTTTGATTCCTTACACATTTTCTTACCTTTATATCTTTGCTTTCTCAGAAGAAGTAGAATAGCATTCACTACAGTTCCTGAAATGTATGGGTATGGGTTAGATTGTGCTAGATTGTTGCTGCTATCTGGCACACAAACATTTTTCATAAAACCTCATTAAACATTGTACTATTCATTATTATAACATGCTTCACTGGATCTCATTGAACACACTCTGCTTGTAGAAAACTCACTCAGCATTCTTTTTGTAAACACTTGCTTAGGGATTTCTTGTCTTTCTTTTTTTATTTTGAGGTTGAATCATTTGTGTTTAACATGTAATTTTTTTTTCAATTCAGTCTTTGAGCCAACTCTCATAAGTGAGTTTATTATGTCTTTATTGATATAAAATATTTAGACTTTATTCAGATATCCTTACTATTTTTATTTAATTATATTGCATATTCCATAAGACCAAGCATTACACATCTTTTGGTGGTTAAATTATTGTTTCTTGCATGTCTGACCCTACTAAAGACATAATACAAGTTTTACTATATGCAAGCATGAAATCAATCCTTCCAATACTAATGTGAATGTTTCAAATTCTTCAGCCTCTCAGACTCCACAGGGAAATCTTGCTTCCTACACTAGGTGCTATGGGGCTCTTCCACACAATAATGGTAAGTATTGTGTTACCCATTACCTTAATATTCAATTTAATATTGGGGAAGTGAAGAGGTCAGTTGAAGCACTTGGTCAATCTTTCCATATCAAAGTATGTTGTTAGGACTTTATTAAAAGTAGAAATTACATTCTGGAATCAGTTTCCAAGATTATTTATGTTATATACAATTAATCTTGTTGTATTCTCCAAATACAGCAGTGAGAGTAATGGCCAAAAATTAGTTACTGAAAGTAGTAAGAGAAAAATAAAATCTCTGTATTCCACAAGTAATTTATGGTGCTTTTGCCAATTGATAGAAATTTCTTGTTATTAAGTGCTAATTAATTTGTTGGCTAGTTTACTTTATAGACTAGCTGGATGTTCTCTTTTTTCATGCATATTTTATTACTTCAGTTAAGTAATTAAAGTTTCCTAAATAGCTTGTGTTTTGCTGTTTCTGTAGCTTATCTATGAATTTCAATGAACGAGGAGAGTCTCTTTCAGGGAATCTATTTCTGAAAGCGACAAGCTGCACTAGGGAATGGCTTATAACTCTCCAAGCCCTGTCTACTCCCGCCGCCCCATGCTGCTGCCTGTGACACCTGGAGCCAGGGAAGCCAGCCTCCTGTTGATGCAGCCAGAATGAGACTGAGACTGCCTTTCCTGTTTCCTCAGTGCCTGTGATCCGATGGAGCCACCTGGAATCTGTGGCTTCTAGGGATCGAGCTTTCACAACAGTCTGGGCATGGAAACAGAATTTGGGAGATAGTTCCTGGGTTCAAGGGGCTGAAGGACACATCACCCTGTGCTCTGCAGGTGTCAGCAAACAGCATCCACTCCGGGATGATTCACCTATTATTTGCTTTTGATTATTCTCACGTTCTCTTCTTCGAATTTGATAATTGCATTCTGGATATTTAAAATGGATTCTATGGGTAAATATCATGGCTGGGGGAGAGTACATGAAGAAAGTGCCTCAATTTACTGAAAAGACACATTTGAGACAGGATCAAAATGCTAGGCCTGACTATGAGGAGTAAACCGTTCTTGTTGGTTACTATGCCGTGTCCCTAAAAACAAACAGGGGAGAAGCTCATGGGCGAGTCTAAAGTCTTCCTCATTCTACACATTCTCTGCTTGCTTCACGGTATCAGCTCCCAGAAGTATCTAGTGTCCACGAATGCTTCTAATGTCCTGGGTGTACTTCATGGGCAGCCTTATCTATAGCATGGTGGCAGCTGCTAGAAAGGCCAGTGCATCTACCTGAGGTTTGTCTGGTAATATCACTTCCATATTATTGTTGAAGTTTTTTTGTGATGTATGAAACTTGTTTGGTTTTCCCTATTATTATTATTATTATTACTGAGATGGAGTCTTGCTTTCTCGCCCAGGCTGGAGTACAGTGGCGTGATCTCGGCTCTCTGCAACCTCCTCCTCCTGGGTGAAAGAGATTCTCTTGCCGCAGCCTCCTGAGTTGCTAGGACTACAGGCATGCACCACCATGCCTGGCTAATCTTTGTATTTTTATTATAGGCAAGGTTTTGCTATGTTGGCCAAGCTGGTCTGAAACTCTTGACCTTAAGCAATCCACTCGCCCTGGCCTCCCAAAATTCTGGGATTACAGGCATGAGCCACCACGCCTAGCCTGAAACTTATTTTTTTGTAGATAAATGAATACTTAATGTTGTGAGAAGACCTGTTTTCATGTGTAAATAGCTAAGTATGCACATGAGGCACTACTTTCAATGTATTTTAGAGGTCAGTGCTAGTTTTTGCTTTTCTCTTTAAAGCACTAAGATTTTTGATTTAATATATATTAGCTCTGAGTTTGATTTGCAGAAACATACAAACCATATATATAGGCAAATAGCCTTGTGATTCAGCCTTGATGTAATAATGTACATGTATATTTAAAAAGCCCCTAAAGGAAAAGAGTGAAGCAGTATTGGTTTGTCTCTTTCATTACTGAGTGAGTTAGGTCTGGTTGCTTTTCTTTCTTTTTATGAATCTGTTTTATCATTCATAAAATGAATGAGAGGATGTCTGATCAGCTTCTAGTGTCAGTATTTGTGTTCTTCATTTTGTGAAAGAGATTCATTCCCCTTTTTTACATTAGACATCTAAAATATATTAAGTTAGAAAATACTAAACAATATTTAACATTATAAAGACATTAAACATATTTTAAAACTTCTTTCAAAATTCAGAAAAAAGGGGTACAATAGGCAGCAGGAATCTAATAACTGAGGTTTACTAAATTATGAAAGATTATTCTCTGTAAAAATTCACAAGTTGACTGCATGTATTTATAGAACTGACGTATTAATATAACACATTACTATTTAATGTATATGAATATTTGAAGTAAAAGAATGTTCCACATTTGAAATGAAATTTTCTAAAAATATCACTGTAACCATGACCAATTGGAAAATTAATTCTTGTGAATAATTATAAATCTTGAATATATGTTTATCTCATGATTATTTTTGTTTTCTCTCTCATTAGCCCTTTGTTACATTTTTAGGCAATTCTTTATTCAATTATAACAATGCTAGTGGGCACCTTTCTATGAATTAATATTTAGCTAGAAATTTCAAGCATGTGGGCAGTGAGTAGCAATTTGTTTTGTTGAACACTGATTCTTCATAAATATTCAGTAAGTAAAGTAATTAAAGAATAATTTCATTTGCCAGCTACAAAACTCTTCTACAATATTTTTCTTTAGTCCTTATCTAATTTTCTTCTTGTAAAAGTGTAACTTCTGACCTTCATTGGCAACCTACTTTTCATAATCCTTTATAAAACCTGAAAATTTCTTTAAGAGATCAAGTCTTTGAATCCAGAAAGAACTAATGAATTCCCAGATGAACTGATATCCTGTGCCTCAGCTTAGTAAAAAATCCCAGACTTTAAAATAAACATGAGAAATAATATATTAAAATAATTATCACCTTCCACATAGAAACATGCTACTTAGGGATGCCATCTGCATCCACCAACCTTGGTGCTTATTCAGGACATATTTAGAAAACCTCTAAAATTATCTTTGGAGCCTAGAACTCATTTGTCAGAAGATTCTAAGTGGTAGTCAACTTTTGTCTCATGTGTGTGCGTGCATGCGTGTGTGTGTTTGTGTGTGTGTGCATGCATACTTTAACTGCCTTATGCTATTTAGAGCAAAACGTGCTTGGTGGCTAACTCTGATAGTATTTGGGATCAGAAATAAGATGTGCTTATAAAATAATAAAATTTATTTATTCTGTGTCTTATAAGCTGTTCCTAAAGTCAATTCCCTTGGAAACATTACACAATAATGTTGAACAACAGTGACTTCATTATAACAAGTATGCAACCTCCTTAAATCAATAAACAGTGTTGTACATGTGGCTTTAATTTCTTCTATAACCTACTTGTTTTTGCCTTTTTATATGGTAAAATAATCATATAAATGTGATATAGGATAAGATGCAGGTTAATATACTATTTATCACTATATAAATGACAATTTAGTGTCTACATCTTTTTTCCATACTGTACATTCAGATTAATTCCTAAAGCATCTTTCTTCAGAACTCACTAGACTACTCATTGTAAAATATTACCCCTTCTTTGCTAACTTCCTGTGTTGCTGAAATATTCAACTTATTATCTCATGAAGGTATGCGGAGAAGATATAGAAAAAGGAGAAGTAGAGATAAAAGAGGAAGACGTGGCCTTGAATGCTACTCTACTCTACTCTGTAATCTTGGCCTTGAAATCTTCTCTTGAAGCAAGAGTTAGATTTCTGGAGACTACTTGGCCAAACTTAGCTTTATTTTGTACTTTTTCTGTCTTGGAATTGAATATGATGACTTATTATGCTTTCTTATTTTCCAAATTTACACTATAAATTTATAAAAAGGCACTGAAATCTAAAAAACATCATCCACTTGTTATAAAATAAATTACTTCATTCTTTCTCTAATAGTTTTTGAAAAAATGTAGACTGATGTATGTAAAATATTAAGCACATTTTTAAAATTTTGTTTTCATTTCATTTGAGTTCTTTTTTGTTTTTTCTGTTATTTACATACTTTGTTTTAAATAATATTTAAATATTGCTAGGATGAGTAGAAATTGAGAAGCATAAAGTTATTACTGTTGTATGTAATTTGTTTCCAGTACTTTATCAGTGAAATCTGGAAAACACATTTATTAACTCACTGTTAATGTCAAAAATAGAAATATTTTCTATTTATACAATGAAAATATTTAAGGTTATTTTCCTTACGTAAGGATAGAGGACACCTTTTTATAATAATTTGTCACTATCATTTCCTTTCTCTAAATACTTTAAAAGTAACCAGTCACCAATTGAGAGGAAATGCTCACCAAGGATCCATATGCACTCTTGTCTTTCCCAGGATCTTGTGTGGAAGCCTAGGAGTAGCTCCAGTCAGTGGACTAGGAGAAGTCCAAGGTAGTGAAGAGCAGTGTGACCTCTCCATAACTCTCTTATTTGCCACAAAAATCTTGAAGACCATATGTGCCATATGGCACAGTCACAAGAAGGAAGGAAGGCTGGTTGACCTCAATTGCACTTTGTATGACTGAGAAATAAAATTTTGCAGTGTTAAACTGTAACACTTTCAGATTTGAGTGCCCTGATGGATAAAAGTAACCCAGATATATGCATCAAATTTTATTTAAAACATTTGTCTTACTCTCACTTGTAAAAGCATTATGTAATCTTTGTAAATAAAATTTAGAAAGAAAAACATCCAAAAACAACTACTTTATGTCATCAGAATTAGCATGATTATTGTTTGGTTTTCTAAAAACACTACCCTGTTATGGTCATTGAGACTCCCAGTATATGAGATTGTTTCTCAGGTAGCCATGCCAACTTTTATTATTTCAGAAAGCTTTTCTATTGAAAGGTGTAAATGCCACATGCCATTACTTTATTTGCACTGGTTAAGAGTGATCCAAATTTGTTATTTAGTTTATGAATAAATGATATTTTAAATTATGTAATTTTTAGATTTTCTCATTTGTAATCTTTATAATAGTATACTATATTACATCATAACTTAATTTTTAATTATGAAACATTCATATGTATGAAGTATTATAAGAAAAGTAAATACATTAAGGGAGTATTAAAATAATCTGTGTTACCATTATGCAATCAGCTACGTTTCCCTCTCTAATCGTCAAAGGTAATCATGAGGCTACCTTAGGTGATTAACATTCACATATTGTTATATATTAACTACACACATATGTAAATCATATAATTTTTGATATATCTGTTGATATAGAGCATTAATTTATTTAATTTTAAACTGTATATTCTGTTCTCTAATTCATTTTTTTTACAGTAATTATCATATTTCCTAGCAAGTGGTAGGTGTCAGGTAAACATTTTTTTTTTAATGGAACTGGATATGTGCCATAACTTTTATTTAAATTTAGCTTATTTTAAATTCACAAAGGTATCTAAAATATTTATTTAAAATTTCATCAAAACATCTTCCTTCTATTATTTTTCTTTCCCTTTGACATTTACTTATAAATTGCTTCAGTGTGGCATATTTAATTGTAAAATAAGAGTTTTTTACTTTTCTACGTAATAGGGAACAATTATCGCTCTTATTGTCAATATTTAGAGTTATAAATTAGCCACCTCATAAATCTCAGCCACAACCTGTGCTGTAGTTCAGATCCTTTAGTATGTCAGGAAGCACGGTTGAATGCCATAATGGAACAACTCACAATTCTTTGAAAACCGGAATATAATTTATAAATCTGAATCTGCTGAGAATTCTTATTTGTTGTACATTCCAAAGGTCTGCAGACATTTCTCAGATACTTTGAAAAGAGGCAAAAATGAACTATAGAACATTCAATAAAAACTAAAATTAGAAAGTTATACAAAATAAGTGAATATCAAGAATGAAACACCTTTTAAAATGCAGCTAGAAAGAAGTTATTCCAGAATAGAAGAGCGAGGAACTCCAGAAACCCACAACTCCATAAAAGTGACTGAAACACTGGTAAAAATTGTTAAAATCAACTTTTTCAGAACCGTGAAAATTAATCAAAGTGTTGCAAAAATCAGAAAACATTTTATTCAAAACGAATGACTCAATCTTAATGAAAACAATGAAGTTTGTGGTATTTCACCTTTTACATTCTTCTTTCCCAACCTCCATGGTAGCCTTCAAAACCAACAGGTTTACATTCATGAAGCTGAAAACCAGCAACCCAGGGGCTCTGTGGAAGGGCATGGGTTTGAAGTTCCCTTAAAGTTCCAGTCCTACAGACTTTTAACAAAATTTTGCTCCATTTGGAAGCTCCCAGGAAACTCCTCCTTGCAAGGCTTGTCTTTGTTTGGCCTAACTCAGAATCTGCTCAGTGTGAATAGCCTATTACCTGAGGTGTTGGCCAAAAATATTCAGTGGCAATTGCTTGACATGATAGCTCCCTGAAAAAACTGCAGCAGTTCAGACAAACAAGAAGCTGACCAAAACACTTAAGGGATGACCTGGGGAGTGAGATGTCCATAGAGGACTTAAAAAAACTCCAACATATCCCTGGGGATTTAGAAAGCCACATGCAAATGCAGAATGAAGAACACATCGTGGATGATCTAATAAGGCCTGTTTTCTTATTTCTGACTGAACTTGAGGGTTTGTACAAGTAGGAAGCAAAGGCTAAGGCAGAATTGTAAATTATGAAAGTATGGAAGGCTTGACCAAACACACACACTGCTTCAACAAGACTGGGAGATTTACTGGTGAAAGTCATTTAAAAAAAAATCTCTGCCCAATCTTTGATTGAGCAGTACACTAAACAAGCATAAAGCTCTATGGCCACACATATCAAAAAATACATATTTTACAGAATTAGTTCAGAAAAGTCACTGAATACAAGCAGCCATAATAACAACAAAAATAAAAACTCCAATGGAAAAACAAAATTTGTGTAGAGTAGAACATGATTTCTAGAATTTTACATTATTTAAAATGTTCAGTTTGAAACAAAGAATATGAGGTGTAAAGAAACAGAAAAAAAAATAGTCATATATAGAAAAAATAGCAGTCAATAGAACTGTCCCTAGGAAAGATCATATGTTGGAATTGCTAGAAAAATATTTAAATTCTCTGTTATGAATATCTTCAATGTACTGAAGGAAAACTATGTCTAACAAACTAAAGGAAAATAAGGAACAATGTTTCACCAAATAGAGAAGATCAGTAAAGGAAATAATAAAATAATCAAATAGAAATTCTAGAGTTGAAAGGTAGCATAAGAGAAATAAAAAATTTACTAGAGATGTCCAATAGCAGACTTGAGCTAGTAGAAGAAATAATTAGAAAATGTGAAGAAAAGTTAACTAAAATATCTAGTCTTAAAGACAGAAAAAGAAAAAAAATTATTAACAGAGCCTCAGAGATATAGGTGACACAATCAAGTATACCAACATATGCATAATGAGAGTTTCACAATGAAAAGAGAGATGAGGCAGAATGAATATTTATAGAAAGAGTGGCAGAATCCTTCCCAAATTTAATGGAAAACATAAATAGACACATCTAAGTATATCTATAAACTTCATGTAACATAAACTAAAAGAGACCAGAGAGATCTACAAATAGACACAGTGAAGCTGTCAAAAGCCAAATTAAAGTGAATTATGAAACGGCAAAACTAGAAACAACTCTTTTCTTTTTTAATTAGATTCTTGCTGTGTTGCCCAGGCTGGAGTGCAGTGGCGAGCTCGGCTCACTGCAACCTCTACCTCCCGGGTTCAAGCAATTCCCCTGCCTCAGCTTCCTGAGCAGCTGGGATCACAGGTATGAGTCACCACTCCAGCCAACTTTTACATTTCTAGTAGAGATGAGGTTTCATCATATTGGTCAGGCTGGTCACAAACTCCTGACATCAAGTGATCTGCCAGTCTCAGTACCCCAAAGTGCTGGGATTACAGGCATGAGCCACCATGCCCAGCCAGAGACAACTCCTAACATACAGAAATGCTCTGTATTTAAATTGGATTTGATTTAAGTAGAACATAAGAAAATAGGGAATAGAAGAAAAGAAAGATCAATAAAACTGAGATTGTTTTTCCCTGAAATAATCAATAAAATTGACATATTTATCTAGATTAACAAAAAATCAGACAACTCGAATTTATAAAACGAGGAATTAAATGGGGAGGGGTCAATGCTATCGATATGTACAACAACAAAAGGACTATAAGAGAATTTTATGTCACAAGTTTCATGTTGTAGATTAAATGGAAAATTCCTCAAAAGACTCGAATTACCAAAACTAACCTGATAAGAAATGAAAAAATCTAAAAATCCTTATAAGAAGTAAATATTTAAGATGAATTCATAATTGAAAAAAAAAATCACCAAAATTTCAAAGTAAAGCTGAGTCAAGATGGCTTGACTGATAAATTTGATGAAATATCTAAAGAAGAATTCACACCAGTTTTTCATATTATCTTCTGAATAAAGAAAAAGAAGAATTACTTCTCGATTAATTCTATGATGCCAGCATTGCTCAGATACAAGACAAAGACAACATAAGGAAATATAACTATCAGACCAAAATCCCTTTTGAGTATAGAAGCAAAGTCCTCAACACCACACTAGCAAACCAAATCTAACAACATATGAAAAGATTATACCCTGTGACCAAGTGGGGTTCATCTGGAAGTGCAAGAGTGTTTCAAATTATCATGATTAATCACTGTAATACAGCATATTAATAGAATAAAGTACAAAAAACATATTATCCTCTTAATAAATGTGGGAAAACATTTTACAAAATCCAACCCTGTTTCATAACCAAGAAACATGGCAACTTTGTAACACAAGCGAACTTCTATGATCTGATAAAGAACATTTGTTAGAAACCAATACCAAATTGAACTGTGAAAGACTGAGTCCTTTCTACTATTGCCACTTTGGTCAACGTTGTACTGAAGGTTCTAGCCAGGACAATTTGGCAAGTAAAATAAAAGGTGTACAGATTGCAAAGGAAGAAGTAAAACTATCTCTTCATAGATAACATGATTTTGTTTATAGAAACTCATAAGGAAAACACAAATAACTAGTTATAACTAATAAGATAAAATTTAGTGAACAATTTCAACTACAAAAGCATCAAAAAGAATGGAACACTTAGAAATACATTTAACAAAGAAGTTCATGACATGTACACTGTAAACCACATAACACTTGCACAAAATTAAAGCAGATCTACATAGTTAATTCCATGTTGATGCATCAAATTTTATATTCTGAAATTAAATAATTCAAAATTCGTATAGTTCAAACTTAAAGCTGTTGGAACTTTAATTTTTTCTGAGCCTTGAAAGAATGTGGCTATGCTACCTAAAGTAATATGCATTCAGCTGCAACTTCTGTCTTTTTCTGTAAATAATTAAAACTTAAGGGGACCAGAGATAAGACCTCCCGAGATCACTACCCCTCCGAATGGAGTACTAATCTTCCTTGGAATGTAGCAATCGACCTACAACCAACCAAATCTGTGACCTATGCCCCTGGTCTTGTATAGGAAATGTAATCCTGCTGGAACTTTTCCTTCTCTGCCTATAAAAGTGAAATCTTCACTTCTCCATTTTGGAAACACAGACCTCGTTCATTTAGAGTCAGTGTTTTCTCTAGGTGGCTGTCTTCAAACTTTGCCCTCCAGTAAAGTCTATGCAGTCATAGCCTCTGAACCCCATTATTTGAAGTTGACAATATATTTAAGGTGGTAAAACACACCAAAACTGATATGCAGATTTAAAATAATTCCTATCAACATCCAAGCTGCCTTTTCATAGAAATAAAAAAGCTGATCCTAAATTCATATGAAATTACAAGGGGTTCAGAACAGCCAGAGTCTTGAAATAAAAGAAAAGTTGGAGACTTAAACTGTCTGGTATTGGCATATAGTTGAACATTAATCGATGGAAGGAAATGAATGGAATTTGAAGTTCAGGAAAAAAATCTCTTACAGTTAGGCTCAACTGATTTGCATAGAATGCCAAGTCAATTCCATGGGAAAAGAGTAGTCTTTTCATCCAACATTACAAGAGCAACTAGTATCCACTTGTAAAACAATGAAATTGAATATATACCTCACAAATTATATGCAGATTAACTCCGAATTGACTGAATATCTAATCCTAACAGCTAGACTAAAAATTGTTAAGATAAAACATGGGAGTAAATATCCATTTCCTAGGATTAGGCAATATTATTTTTTATCTGTGACACCAAAAGCAAAAATGATAAAAAATAAATAAATAAGTTGGATTTTATCCAAAATTAAAAATGTTTATGTTCCAAAGATTATCATTAAGAAATTGAAGAGAAAAACTAAATATCAAGAGAAAATATTTACAAATTAGGTATCTAATTAGGACTATTTACCCAGAATATATAAGAAACTTTTAACTCAACAATTAAAGAGAAATAATCCATTTTAAAATGGGCTATTGACTTGAATACATACTTATCCAGAAAAAGATAAATAAGCGATCAATAAATACTTGAAAAGATGCTGGACATATTTAGTCCTTAAGAAAATGCAAATCAAAAGCTCAGTGAGATACTGTCTTATCCCCACTAGTAATTTACAAGCTGTACTTTACAAAGCTGACAATTATTGGTGAGGCTGTAGAGAAATTGGAACCCTCAAATATTGCTGATGGGATTGAAAAATGGTTTAGCCACTTTGAATAATACTTGGAAGTTTCTAAAAATGTTAAACATGTATTTACTATATATCTAAGCAATCCTATCCCTAAATATTTACCCAAGCAAATTGAAAACATATTCACACAAAAAAATATTTATGGGAATGTACTGCAACATCACACATAATAAGCAAAAAGTGAGAACAATTTAAATGTTCATGAATTGATGAATGTATAAATAAAATATGATAAATCCACAAAATAAAACATTATTTACAAATAAGAATGAATGGAATATTGACATACTATAATGTGGGTGAATCGTGAATATATTATGCTTAAAAAAAAAGAAGTCAGAAGCAGAGGAACAAGTACTATATGATTTAATTTATATACTCAGAATAAATTTATAAATATATAATAAATTTATAAATAAATATTTATAAATATAGTTGTAGATTAGTGATTACTAGCTTGAGGGAAGTGGGGAATGAGGTGTGACTGTTAATGGATACCAGATTTATGTGGAGGATGATGGAATATTTTAAAATTAGGTAGTGTTATTTATTTACTTATTTATGTAAGTAAAACATCTCAGTTCTGTCACCCAGGCTGGAGTGCAATGGTACAATCATAGCTCTCTGCAGCCTTGAACTCCTGGCCTCAAGTGATCCTCCTACCTCAGCCTTTCAAGTAGCTGGAACTACAGGCATGCACCACCACACCTGGCTAATTTTTTAATTTTAATTTTTGTAGAGGTGGGGGTTTATGCCAGCTTCGTTGTCCAGGCTGGTCTCAAACTCCTGGCCTCAAGCAATTCTGAGTCTCTGGAATTACAGACATGAGCTACTCGCATGGCCCATATAGTTTTATAACCACCACCATCCTTCCCTGTTGTCCACTTTAAAAGTGAATTTTATGTTGTGTGAATTATATATTATATGTCCATAAAGCCTTGTTAAACTAAATTTGGCCTGAGAAAGCCTCTATATTCATATACTTGAGTTCTCATGTAAGGGAATGGCAACCAATCTTACGGCTAAAACACTTTGGAGTATGCATCTGTAGTTGCTGCGTCTCAGTCAATCACAACAGCAGTGCTTCCATGGATCACAAGTGCCAACTCTTCAAACCATGTTCACATAAGGCAAATACAGAGATACACCCAGTCCATCTGCTTCGGTGCCTCTTCCTTTTCCAGTATGCCTTTCCTTTTTCTATCCATAACTGTTATCTGACCAGGTGGCAGCCCAGGAATGTCTCTGAACCTGTTCTTGTCTTGGGGGCAGCCTGAGTGACAAATCATTTTTTGTGCAGTTAAACTCTGTTCATTCTCATTTGTCTAGAGATTTTCTTTTAACATATTTTACTTTAAATGAAGTTAGAACCATATCATGGACATGCAGAAGTGTTTATATTTTCACTTTACTTACTTTATGAGCTTATTAGCTGTTCTGATGTCTGTCATCCAACATCCATTTAGCACATATTTATTGGTTTATAATCAGTAAGAAACCATCTCCTATATAAAGGTGTGCATATTTGCCAGCAGCTATATTTTAAAAATGACAGAGCATTATGCTTGTGTCACCACGTCACCACCCTAAAGAGCAGTATAGTTTCAATCAGCCGTGTTTTAAGATTTAAATCCCACTAAGGGATAAACAGGCTGATGAAGACAGGCCTGCCTACCTCATGAAGCTGCAGCAGCTGTCTCCAGACTTTTATTTTTGGTATGTTTAGATGACATAAATTCCATACCTAAGCTTACTAACTTTGTTTTCTGACTGGAGCAAACTTAATATTAGGTCCAAGAAAAAAGCACTTGAGAGTTATGGTGCATGATTCCATCTCATGGGAATTAATGAAGTGAGTCCTGACACATATCTTGGTTTTAACTTTTAGGCAGAGAGATCTGGACACAAATGCAATGAGACTCAGCAATGCTATTTCACAATATTCTCAGAAAAAGTTTGAACTAACACTTGCTCAAAAGTCAGAATTCTCACCTCAGCGGCTTGCAAAATAAAGCAAGCATACTAAAATTCTGTACAAAAAAGGGCTACTTTAAGAATCCAAAGGACCTTAGAATGCAATCAGGAACTGCATTTAGAAGCAGGTAACCTGTCACATCAGAGTATTGTTGTTTATTTAATAAGGAAGTCCAGATGTTATTTCAGAACCAAAAGAACCTTGGCTGGATGCCACAGGGTAATTCAGTATGTGCAGGAATACACATGGGTGCCTGTGAATGTAGAAAACAATGGTGATTCTGAAAATGGCACACCTATCAACAATTTTATATGCTCTCATTGAATGGCTAGTATGTATGCTTCAGATCTGGAATGTAAACTAAGTGATACCTGGTGGCTGTTCTCAAGGAGCTCAGAGTCAGGCAGAGTGTGGGTGTAACTATATAAGCAAAGCATAAGAAGGTAAATACTACAACTGAGTGAGCACAGAGAGCCGAGAAAATTATAGGCATCAACATTTAGTGCTTGCTGGGGTTTTAGGGAGAGGTACTAGATAAAGAAGTATTATTAAATGTGAGTTTCAGAAATGAGTTGACGGGGAAGGGAAGGACATTATCACAAGAGGATAGCGAAGACAAACAGATGGAAGTGAGATGGATTCATGAAAAAAAAACAAGTAATAATGTATATGATGGCTGCCCAACAGTCACTTTTGCAACTTGAAGGCAGGTTGCAAAGAACATTACACTATGCTAAGAATTATTTTATTTATTTTTGAAAGAAATGAACAGCCATCTGTATATTTTTAACTATGGAAAATTACAAACACATAAAAATAGAGAAAAATATGCTACATACTTATTACATAGCTTAAAAGATTATCAATTCATGGTTAATCTTGTTTTATCAGTACAGAACAACACCCACACATACATTTTATTCACATCCAAGATTATTTAGAAGCAAAGAAAAACAATTTTATTCATAAATATTTCAACATATACCCCTACAAGATAAGGGCTCTGGGAAAACATAAAACTTCTGTTATCGCATCTGAAACAATAAAAATACATTTTAATATTAATAACCATCCAACTGGTGTATTTAATCATCTTTTATTTTTTTAATTATTTGAAACAGAGTCTCTCTTTCTGTCACCTAGGCTGGAGTGCAGTAATGCCATCTCGGCTCACTGCAACCTCCGTCTCCTCGCTTCAAGCTATTCTTGTGCCTCAGCCTGCTGAGTAGCTGGGATTACAGGCATGCACCACCACACTGCAAATTTTTGTATTTTTAGTAGGGATGGGGTTTCACCATGCTTCCCAGGCTTGTCTCAAATTCAGGCCTCAAATGATTCACCTGCCGTGGCCTCCCAAAGTGCTAGGATTATAGGCATAAGCCACCATGCCCATCCAATTGTCTTATAATTTATGTTTATTTTTGGAATCAGTATCATAATAATGCTCAGATATTGAAGTTACTGAATGTGACACTTAAGTCTCTTTTAATCTAAATGTGCCCCGCACCCCTATGTTTTTCTTGTAATTTTATTTGTTGACAAAACTAGGTCCTTTGTCTTGTAAACTCTTGTGGAAAAATTGCTAATTGCACTACTGTGGTATTCTTTAATATGTTCCTGTATTCCCTGAATTTTCTGTAAATTGGTAGTGTGAACTAAACATTTAGTCTGAAACAAAGTTTCCTAAACATACTTCTTGGATGGTGCCATATAGTTCCTTTTATCAGGAGGCACAAATTTCAGTTATCTTTCTTTTGAAAAGGCTGATGTTTATAACCCTGTTCCACAGTTTCATTAGATGTCATAAAATAGTAATAATCTGATTATTTTTCACTGATACATTCTTCATTTATTATTTTAGACACTTCTACCAAAAAAACTCACTACTTTTGATTATTCTGTGATCAAGTTCATAAAGACAAGCTAAACGCTTGATTTATTTTTTTAGCCTTTTTTTTTTTTTGCCAGTTTTCAAACAAATGATTGGATTCCATATTGTCATAACGAGGTGACCAAAAAGGTCACTTAGTGTATCTTGTATATTTTTAAAAACTAAGGGAGTCAAACATTTGTGAATTCAATCCGCTGTGGTTATGATACTTGCTGGTGCTCAAATTTTTACTGTTTGTGGCCAGTGAAAGCCTCTGTGGGTTTTTTTCACAGCACTTTTTATGGGAAGATAAAATACACATAGAACAGGCAATATTAGTCTATAGCTCACTGAATTTTCACAAACTAGAATGGTCAGCTCATGGAACAGGACATTACCTGCACACTAGAAGCTAACCTATAATCATTGCTAAATATGGACACTGTAGGGAGGGTGGCTGGGAATAAGACTTCTGGCCATTTCGCTGAACAATTTTTTGTTTTGAAGTGGAGTCTTACTCTATTGCCCAGGCTGGAGTGCAGCAGTGTGATCTCAGCTTACTGTAACATCTGCCTCCCAGGTTCAAGTGATTCTCCTGCCTCAGTCTCCCAAGTAGCGGGGACTTCGGGCACCCACCACCAGGCCCAGCTAAATTTTGTATTTGTAGTA
Organism: Cheracebus regulus; assembly: GCA_963574635.1. Classification (NCBI taxonomy): domain Eukaryota; kingdom Metazoa; phylum Chordata; class Mammalia; order Primates; family Pitheciidae; genus Cheracebus; species Cheracebus regulus. The sequence continues at coordinate 42,105 of CAUYQU010020092.1, forward strand.
GAGACAACGTTTCACCGTGTTGGCAAGGCTGATCTCGAGCTTCTGACCTCAAGTGATCCACCCACCTTGGCCTCCCAAAGGGCTGGGATTACAGGCTTAAGCCACAGTGCCCAGCCAACAATTTCTATTCATTACAGAGGTGGGTGTCTTAGTGCATTTTATGTTTCTGTAACAGAATGCTGCAGACTAGGTAATTTACAATGAAGAGAATATGTATTTTGGCTCATATTTCTTGAGTCTAGGAAGTCTAAGAGCCCAGAACCAGCATCTGATAAGGCCTTTTGTGTTGCATCACCCATGGCAGAAGTGGCAGAAGGTGGGAGGGCAAGACAGTGTACAAGCAAGAGACCAGAGGGGCCAAACTCTCTTTTGTAAGAAGCCCACTCTCACAATAACGCTCATCGCCCTCATGAGCTAGTCTTCTCTTACTAGGACTGCTTCTTTTCCTAGTTGCTCTGGGGATTAAGTTTTCAACACATAATCTTTAAGGGACATGTTTAAACCATAGCAGGAGGTAAACAAATAGTCTCTTGTGAACAACTTAGTTAAAACTCACTTGATACAAATGAAAGTCCAGGGTCTTCCTTACATCAGAACAATCTAATATTGGAATGTGTCTACAGATTCCTGAAAGAATTCTAGGATTTGGATCAATGTTTGCAGATGATGAGCAATTATTTAAGGAGGAAGTTCTTTCCTAAACTGTAGGTTATAAGGAGGAAGTGCTTTCTTAAATTGTAGGTTGTAAGAAGAACTCTCCCTTCTTGACAAAACTTCAGTTCTGATATTGAGTTGTAGCTTTGTATTACATTCCAATTGTGGTTTGCCAGTCTAAGGTGTTTCAGGGAATTAGTTGAGCCTACATTAATATAGTCTGCTTAAGGAGTTTGCAAACAGGAATGTAAATTGTGGTTGAAAGTGGAAAATTAATATTTATTAAATACTATTATGTCAGGTATAGTCCTTGGTTCTTTATCTAAGTGTCACAACCGACCTTTACCAGAATTCCTCAGGCAAGTGTAAATAGAAAGGCTGAGGTTTTGAAAACAAACATGAAGTGGCTAATTCAAGGGCAAAAACATTGGCAAGTAATTGACCCTGGAACTGAAATCCTTTCTACCATAGCCACATTTCTGTTAGAATACACTAGCGTTCCTCTTCACCCTCAGGCTAAATGCGGAAAGACTACATTAATAGACTCTTAAAACAGGCTGGAAAGTTACCAGCAACTGTTCTGACACCTTACTGAAAAAAATCACTAAGTGCCCACAAGAGTCAATTCTATTAAACAGATAATCATATACCCTCTCAAGTTATCAATTCTTGTCTCTATCTATACATAATAACTGAAGATTAGGGAAAAGTCTAAGACAGATTCTGTACAAGTCTTTGTGCAAGGCCTTGTACTCTGCTATCAGTATCCTATAGGTTATTCACTCCAAGGAGCTGTGGGCTCATATCCTTATAATTGGTGTCACAGAACCAGTGTCAATACAGGTCCAGAAAGATGATGTTCTCTTGTGGCATGAAACATGAACCTGCTGGAAAGATGATTCTCCCAGGGTTACTTGGCAAAAGACAGAATCTTTGAAAGCATGTTCTCTTGGATAATATGGTTTTGAATTTTTATTTTACCACCTGGAATGTCATTAAGACTACACAGGAAAATAAGTAACAATTCCTGGTCACTTTTGTTGTGAGGCTCATATTACTTCCATCCTCTGTAGTATCCAAAGATAACTCTGTCAGAAGATGTACACTGGTGGTTGTAATAGCTGACAGAGAAGGCAGACACGCTTATTATGTAAGCCAAAGATGACTGTGGTGCCCTATTATCTGTGACATTGGTTTGTTACTGTATTTTGCATCCCACGGTGATTTTGCCAGTAATGCTTTTCACAGCAGTAAAGCACTGTTTTGTTGAAGATTTCATCATACATTGATACTTTGATTGTTATCAATAACATATCGCTTTTAATAATCAAGACTAAGAGATTTGTCAGAAGCAAAATTTTGAACTGAACGTTCTGTTTCATCAGGCTGATTTACACGTTCTTATTTAGTGAAATCAGAATGCCACGGGGAAGCCCTTTGAAGCAGGTGATGGAAACAGAGCTTTCCTCTCAGTTTTAACATTTCAGAAGAATCTCACGCAGAATACACAGCAGCCTAAACGCAGCACAGGCAGGCAGCCCACTGTCTACAAAGAGCAGCTGCTGCTGCATCTCACATTCTCCAGGGATGGCAGCTAATACCTCGGGTAGTCCTTCTCTTGTCTTGTAATTCGGTAACTGAAAATCAATTCATCCACAAGGAAATGGAATTGATGGAACATTATCTTTTAGATGCAAATGATCTTGTTTTCATCCTTTAAAGAGAATCTCTGTCATCATCGTACATCCTTGCAGAGTATGTTCAAAGTGAGAGATAGTACCAGGTAATCTAGGCAATTTGTCCTTGGATTATCACATGTTTCACAGAAAGTGCAGCAGTACAAAATAGTTCCACTTGCTTTGATTGCATGACACAGAGCTTGACAACTTTATTTTTCACGTATTCCTGAAAGAAACCTAGAATTTGGGCAGTTGAAAAGAAAAATATATTAACTCACTGCCCTCTATCTCTTCCCCGGTGCCATGTAAATGTTCAAACAAATCAAAGAGTGAAAATAAATTATCTTCTTCCTTCACCATCAAAACTTACACTCAGGAAAGATTTGTAGATTGATAGGTGTGAGTGACTGATAATTATATTACACCTTCTGGTGTTGCCTTCCTTTGGATAGGTGACATAATTTTAATCTAATATTTTATATATATATATATATACATATATAATATATCCTAAACAATTTTGGGAAAAGCTTGTCTAGTTAAGGATGTATGTTAATAATTGGCTGCCTGCTTTGCCCACTTAAAAATAAAAGGTACATTCACATTCCTAACATCGTGGTATTGGTCTGTACGGAGTAACCTCTCCAAATGCTCTCAACTTTTGCATTGAATTTATCGTTCCTTTTTCACCTTGAGTTAACCTTGTGAGAATACAGATCACCCTCTATTGATTTATGTGCACACAATCATATGTTGTCTTTCGTATGCCTTCAGGGTCTGATGGAGACTTGTAGATAATAGAATCCAGAGACTGTCAGATTTTCAACGAATGCTATTTACGTTATCTCTGGTATATAAAAATCCTTAACAACAATTTTAATTCTACAAAATGTTAGCTCTTAGTGTGTCATTGATTTTGGTCACTTGGTAAAATAATCGTATTGAATAATTGTCTCAAATCAAAACACAGATATTCGGTTCTTGGTCTTATTATTTTAGTTGTTTCTGTCATTCCGAAATAAGTGATTGATATTGACTTACTAGCATCCATTTAACAAGCCTCAGATTTATAGGATTATAAGACAGCCTCTGTGGAATAGAGTTGTTTCTTTGTCATGTAATTGGGATGAAATATTTTAATATTGGAGACATAGAGAAAGGTGTACACCTTCACTTTACTTGTTACTGCATATCACTCAAGTGACTTTAGAAAGGTTTTGATCATTTTGAAATTGAAACAATAATTGGCCCTTTGCACCTGTGACGTCTCTTTTTAAAATGCACTTTCCTCTTTTGCATGACCAGATATTTTTCTTTGTCCTTCTGGTTCCAGCTAAAATATCATTCTCTCCCCTAATACAGTCACTTTTCCTTTTATTTTTCTGTTTTTAATTTCTTTATGTCAACATACTCTGTCTGAATGTATCTTGTTACGTTTGTTTTATTGTGTCTTGACTGCTTAGCCCTGTTAGAATGTGCACTGTATGAGAACAGGTCCCTGTCTACTCGTTGCTGTTAGCACACAGTGTAGACGAGAATTGGGCACACAGTTGGTGCTCAATACATATAGATGGAGGGATATGGGGCTCCTATTAGCCTTTTCCTCATAGATTTTTAAAAATTAATAAACTTTATTTTTAGAGAAGTTTTAGGTTTACAGAAAATCTAGCAGCAAGTACAAACAGTTTCCATATACTCTTTCTCCCCTGCCTCAGAGGCCCTATTGTTAACATTTGCATTGATGTGGCACGTTTTTGCAATTGGTGAACTAGTACTCTAAAATAATTTTTAACTAAAGTCCATAGTTTACTTTAGGGTTGACTCTCTGGGTTGTAGGTTCTATAGGTTTGGCTAAATGCATAGTGTCAACATCCACCATTATGGTCTCTCACAGGTTAGTTTCACTGCTTTTCAGAGTCCCTGTACTTCTATTCATCTCTCTTTCTCCCCAGGCCTAGCACCCACTGATCTTTTTACTGTCTCCACAGTTTTACATTTTCCAGAATGTCATATAGTTGGAATCATACAGTAGGGAGCCTTTTCAGAGGGCTTCCGTCACTTAGCAAGTGCATGTAAAAGTCTTTTTTCTGACTTGATAACACAAAACAATCTTTCTATTATTGAATAATATTCAATTTTTGGATATTCCACAGTTTGCTGAGCTCTTTGCCTATTGGAGGGCATTGTGACTGCTTTTTATTAATAATTATTAAATGATTATTTGGTTCATAATTTTGACAAGTGTGAACAACGCTGCTATAAACAGTTTGTGCAGGTCTTTGAGTGGACATACATTTTCATTTACGTAAATATCTAAGAGTGTGATTACTGGATTGCATGGCAAAACTATGCTTAGCTTTTTTAGAAACTGCTGGGTTGTCTTCCAGAGGCACTATTCCACTCTGCATCTTCACCAGCAATAAATGATAGCTCCTGGAGTGGCATCCCCACCAGCATTTACTGTTGTCAGTGTTCTGGACTGTGATCATTCTAATAGGTGTGAAATAGTATCCCATTGCTCTGTGTGTGTGTGTGTGTGTGTGTGTGTGTGTGTGTGTGTGCGCGCGCGCGCGTGCGCAGTGGTGCAGTCTTGGCTCACCACAACCTCTGCTTCCCTGGTTCAAGCAATTCTCCGGTCTCAGCCTCCCGAGGAGCTGGGATTACAGGCACATGCCACCATGCCCAGCTAATTTTTGTATTTTTAGCAGAGATGGGGTTTTACCACATTGGTCAGGCCGGTCTCTAACTCCTGATCTTAGATGATTGACCTCTCTCGGCCTCCCAAAGTGCTGGGATTTCAGGCGTGAGCCACCATGCCCATCCACCCATTGCTTTTTAAATTTGCAATTCCCTAATGACATATAATATTGTACATGTTTTCATACTCTTATTAACCATCTGTATATCTTCTATGGTGAAATATCTGTTCAAATTTTTGGTCTGCTTTTTAATTGTTATTTTTTTGTTATTGTTTTACTGTTTGGTTTTTAAGAGATATTTATATATTTTAGATACAATGCCTCTGTTGTTCATGTGTTTTGCTAATATTCTATCACAGTCTGTGGCTTATCATTTTACTCTCTTAACAGTGACTTTTGCAAAGCAGAAGTTTTTTTATTTTAATGAGGTCAAAGTTAGTGCTGTTTCTTTCACAGATTGTGCTTTTGGTGTTGTATTTAAAAATTCATTACCAGACAAAATGTCTTTTAGACTGTCTCCTATTTAATCTTCTAGGAGTTTTTAGTTTTACATTTTTTCTAGATTTATTTATTTTGCATGTGGATGTGGGATGTTCACCTGTTTTAGTACCATTTGTTGAAGGACTAGTGTTTCTCCATTGAATTGTTACTGCTCCTTTGTCAAAGATCAGTTGATTATGTGGATATTTATGTGGAAATGTTTCCGGGCTCTCTGTTTTGTTCTCTGTTTATCTCTGTCTATTGCTTCACTAAAACTACTCTGTCTTGATTACTGAGGCTTTATGCTAACACTTAAAGTTGGCTAGTGTCTGTTCTCTCACCTTATTTTTCTCCTTCTAATATTATGTTGGGTATTCTGTGTCTTTTGTCTCTCCATAATAAACTGTAGAGTCCATTTGTAAATATCCACAAAGTAAAGTGAAGAAGTTTTATTGAGATTCCATTGAATCTACATTAGGTTGGGTAGAATTGATAATTTAAAAATATTGAGTTTTCCCAATCATAAACATGGAATATTTTTCCATTCTTTGGGTAATCTTTGTTTTTAAATTTTTCCAATATAGATCTCGTTCACAGTCTGTTAAAGTTATACAAAAATTTAACCAATGTTTTTAGAGTTTCATTTTTAATGTTAATGGTTAGGAATTAATCAATTTTATTAATCTGTCCAAATAATCAGCTTTTAGTTTTGCTGATTATCTTCATTATTTTCATCTTTATTGATTTCTGCTCCAATTTCAGTTATTCATTTCCTTATGCATACATTGAATTTAATTTGCTCTTCCTTCTCTAGTTTCCTTGGATGGAGGCTGCTGTGGCTTGACTGTGTCCTCCCAAAAATCATGTGTTGGAAACAATCCCCAATGCGATAGAGTCAGGGGGGTGGCCCTAATGGGGGCGTGTAGGCTTAACTTGGGTTATGATGGGTTGGAGGCTGAAAATTCCATCTCTCATCCTCTCTCTCTTTCCTTTGCTCAATCTCTGTTCTTCTGCCATGGGGCAGCACAACACAAAGGGCCTTGCTGTGCTAGATATTAGACTTTAATATTAGACTTTTCTAGATATTAGACTTCCTAGGCTTCAGAGCTGTTAGAAATAAATTCCTTTTCTCTGTAAGTTATCCAGTCTCTGATATGTTGTTATAGCAGCACAAAATAAACTGAGACAGAAAGCTGATACTGAGAGTAGTGTTATTGCTGTAACAAATACCTGAAAATTAGGAAGTAGCTTTGGAACTGGGTCATGAGTCAAGCCTGAAATGGTTTTGAAGTCAATGCTAGAAAAAACCTGTTTTCCCATGATCAGAGCATTAAGGGTAATTGAAGGCTCAGATGAAGGGAATAGTTGTAGGGAAAGTTGAGAACTTCTAGAAATTACTCAGATTGCTATGATCAGAATCTGTGTTGAAATATGGATGGTCAAATCTGATAGTCTCAGACAGAAGTGAAGGAGCAAGGTATTGGAAACTGGACTAAAGGACATTCTTGTTATATAGTACCAAAGAACGTAGCTGAATCATGTCCATGCTTTAGGGCTCTCTGGAAGGCAGAATTTAAAAGCAGTGAACTAGGATATCTGGTGGAAGAAATACCTAAGCAGCAAAACATTTAAGGTGTTGTGTGGCTTCCTTTAATTAAATAAAGCGAAACCCAATAGATGAAGGATCATGTAAAAATGAAATTTAAAATTAAAAGAGAAGCAGAACAGAAAGATTATGAAAACTCTCAGCCTGGCCATGTAAGAGTATAAAATGGTGTGTTCAGGAGAGAATTGTAAGGATGTAGCTAAGAGATCATTTGCTAGAGATTTGTATGGGAAAAAGGAAACCAGAATTTATTCATCAAGACACGGGGAGAATGACCCTGAAGGCATTTCAGAGATTTTCCAGGCAAACTAGAACCTTGAAGGCAAGGTTTCCAGAGAAGTGCCACTGGACACCAGCATTTGTTTTCCTGCACCACCTCAACTGTCTGCTTCCCATATTCCAGCGTCGTACTCCTTGGGTCTGTCGGCTGTGGCTCAAACCACCCCAAGCGTGCCTTGGGCCAACACTCAGGAAGGTGCAAATTGAAACCTTGGCAGCATCCATGTTGCTAACTCTGCAGGTTCACAGGATGCAAAGTCTGCGGTGGCATGGCTTCTTGCACTTGGATTTCAAAGGATGTTGGAGACAGACTTGGGGCCCAGAAACTTTTTGGGGGCAAGTCCACTCCAGACAGTCCCGATTAGAGTAATGCTTAGTGAAGCTATGGGAGTAGGACCACCTGTAAGGTTGCAGAGCTGCAGAGCCGCTATCATGTAACTTCAACCTGAGAGAGCTGCATCATAAGACTAAAGCAGGAGAACTGATGGGCTGAGCCCAGCAAAGCCATAGGGAAGGGCTCCCTGAGGCCTTTGGGATCCATTATTGTCCCATTATGTCCAGAAGGCGGAACATGGAGTCAAGGAAGAATTTTGGAGGTTCATTGCGGTTTGGACTTACTTGGACCGACCTGTTACTCCTTTCTTTTTCCTGTTTCCTCCTTTTGGGATAGTACTATTTATCCCATGCCTGTCCCAGCATTGTATTGTGGAAGCGCATAACTGAATTTATCATCACAGGTTCAAAGCTGGAGGAGAATTTGTCTCAAAATGAATTGCACCTTGAGTCTCACCAGTATCTAACTTAGAGGAGACTTTGGACTTTTGACTTGGTGCTGGAAGAAGTTAAAACTTTGGGGCTTTTGGAACTGAATGAATGTATTTTGCCAGTGAGAATGTGAATTGGGAGGGGCGGGAGTGGAATGCCATGATTTAAATGAGTCCCTCAAAATGCACATATTGCAAACTTAATCCTCAGTGCAATACTGTTGGGAGGTGGGACCTAATGGGAGATGTTTACATCATGAGGTTTCACCTTCACAAATGGATTAATGTTATTATAACAGAGCTTGAGGCTTTGAGTTCTGTCTTTTTCCCTCTTATTTTCTCTCTCCCTCTTGCCTTCTGGCATGGCATAATGCTGTAAGAAGGCCTTCACCAGTTGCTGGTAGCTAGATATCGGACTTTCTCACCCTCGAAACTGATAAATGAGTTTATTTTTAAAAATAAATTATCTAGTTTAAAAATAAATTATTTAGTCTATGGTATTTTGTTAAAGCATACAAAATAGACTACAATATAAGCTTAGACAATTTATTTATTTTTTTATTCTTATCTAATGTATGCATCCAGTGCTATAAGTTTCCCTCTAAGCACTGCTTTGGCTGTATCTCCACAAATTTGATAAGTTGTATTTTCACTTTGACTTAGTTCAAAACACTTTGAAATTATCTTTGAGACATCTTTAACCTATGGATTTTTTTCAGAGATGTACTGTTTTATAACCAAATAATTTGAATTGTCCAGCTATTTTTCTGTTATTGATTACTGCTTTAATTCCTTTGTGCTCTGAAAGCCTACTTTGTATGATGTCTATTCTTTTGAATATATTAACATGTGTCTCCTGGCCCAGAATGTGACCTCTACTGGTGAATGCTCCCTGTCAGAAGAACGTACTTTCTATAGCCGTTAGGTGAAATAATTAGTCAGTTAGGTCCTGATGACTGACTGTGCTTTCAGTTCAGTTACATCATTGCAACTTTTCTGTTTGTTGGATCTGTGCATTACTGATAGGAGGGCATTAAAGCTTCCAACTATAATAGTAGTGCATATTTCTTCTATCATTTCTATCTGGTTTTGCTTCATGCATTTTTACACTGTTGTTGGGCACATAAACATAAGGATTTTGATGTCTTCTTGGAAAATTGACCCCTTTACCATTGTGTGATGTCTCTATCTCTGATAACTTTCCTTGCTCTGAATTTTTATTTGTCTGAAGTCAATACTTCCTTTTGATTTGTATTAACACGGTACATTTTGTTAATCCATTTACTTTCAGTCAATCTGCATCTTTTTAAAGTGAATTTCTTGTTGGCAATATGTACTTGGGTCTTATTATTTGTATACACTCTGAAAGTCTCTGTGTTTTAACTGGTGTGCTTAAACCATACACATTTAAAAAATTATTGACATATTTGGATTAATATCTTCTGTATTTGCAACATTCTATGCATTGTCTTTTATCTTTTTTAAAAAAATTTTACTTCCACTGTTTTCATGTCTTCTCTGGTTTTAGTTGAGCACTTCCTATAATTTTTTTCTCTATTCTGTTAGCATATTAATTTGTTAAAAACTTTTTTTTGTAAGTGACTGTTGTAGAGTTTTCTTTTTCTCTCTCTCTTTCTTTTTTTTTTTTTTTTTTTTTATACAGAGTCTGGTTCTGTCTCCCAGGCTGGAGTACAGTAGTAGCATGATCTTGGCTCACTGCAACCTCCGCCTCCCAGGTTTAAGTGATTCTCCTGCTTCGGTTTCCTGAGTAGCTGAGATTACAGGCGTGTGCCATCGCACTTGGCTATTTTCTTTTTCTTTTTTTTTTTGTAATTTTAGTAGAGACAGGGTTTCACCATGTTGGTCTGGCTGGTCTCGAACTCCTGACCTCAAAGCATCCACCTGCCTCAGCCTCCCAAAGTGCTAGGATACAGGCATGAGCCACCGTGCCCTACCCTCTAGAGTTTTCAATATACATTTATAATTCATCCAAGTCCACTTTCTAATAACACTATAGAACATATTTAGTGTAAGTACCCTACAACAGAGTATTTTCGATTTCTCCCTCCCTCCTCTTATAACATTGATGTCATTAATTTCACTTATCCATAAGCTATAATTATTGAATTCATTGTTGTGATAATGATTTTGATTTTATTCCTTCTCAACTATTCTTCTTTTCTTTATATAGATCTGAGTTTCTGACCTATATCATTTCCTTCTCTCTGAGAAATAATTTTAACATTTCTTGCAGGATAGTTCTACTGGTGATATACTGCCTAATTTTTTGTTGTTGTTGTTTTTCAGAGAGTCTCTTTCATTTTTATGTTTTAATTTCACTGGATACAGCTAGGCTGACATTTTAGTTTATTTTTTCTTTCAACTCACTTCAAATATTTCACTTAACTCTCTTTTTGCTTGAATGGTTTCTGAAGAGAGGTCCTGTGTAATTTTGATTTTTGTTCCTCCATAAGTATGATGTTTTCTCTTTTTCTGTCCTGCTTCAAGCTTTTCTCTTTATAGAAAGTTTCTGCAATTTGAATTGCAGATTAGGTATAGATTTTCAGTATTCATCCTATTTGGTGTTCTGTGAACTCCCTGGATCCGTTGCTTGGTGTATCATAAAGTTTCCAAAATGCTCTACTATTATTACTTCAAATATTCACTATTCTCCTTTCTTTCTTCTGCTTCTGATATTCCTGTTATGTGTATTTTACACCTTCTACAAATTGACCACAGTTTTGGGATATTCTGTTCCATACTTTTCATTATTTTGGCATTTCAGTTTGGGACATTTTACTAACATATTTTCAAGGTTACTGATCCTTTTCTTGGCCATGTCCAGTCTATTGACGTGGCCATCAAAGGCGTTATTCACTTCTTTTACAGTGTTTTTGATTTCTAGCATTTCCTTTTGATTCTTTCCTAGAGTGTCCACCTTTTTTTTATATTATCCATATGTTTGTGTATGTCGTTAACTTTTTCATTGGAATTGGTAGCATATTAATCATGGTTATTTTGAATTTCTGGTCTAATTCCAAAATCTTTGCCATATCTGAGCCAGCTCTGATTCTTGGGTTGTATTTTTTGAGTGCTTTTTTTTTTTTGCTTTTTGGCACGCCTTCTGACTCGTTTTGTTGCAAGTTAGACATGATGCATTGTGTAAAAGGAATCAAAGGAGATAGGTTTTGAATGTGAGATTTAGGTTTATGTGGCTAGGAGTGAGGTTACGCTTACTGTTTTCTGTAGCTGTGGTATCAGAAGTTACACATTTCCTCTGCAGTCTTTGTTTTAGTCTCTCTGGTTTTCTTTGAGTGTCCTTAGAGACTATGAAATAGGGTCTGAGGCTAAGAGTTCTTTAACTGTAGTTCTTTATTACTATGCTATTGATGTGGAGGTAAGGTGTTGGGAGAAGGGAAGCTTCAGTAGTCCTAAGATTAAGTTATAGTATTTAAAAAATTGTACATATTTAAGGTGTGCAACATGATGTTTTGACCTACATATACGTAGTGATATGATGCCTACAAGTAAGCAAAGTATAATATCCCTCACTTTTCATAATTACCTTGTTGCAGTCTTTTAGTGAGCCTGATTGATTATTTCCTTTCCCTCAAACTGGTTGGGTTTCAGAAAAAAAAAAAAAACCCAGCAGGTTAGGCACCAGTACACTATTTGTCCTTGAGGGCAGTTCTCCAAGAACAGAGAGCTCTGAGCTTGTTTCAGAATGGTTACTTTTCTTCCGCTCCAACAAGAACCACTAGGGACTTTTTCTCAGATTTCCTCCCAGAAAACCTGAGAGGCTTCTGGAATTAAAACTCAGAAAAGTGTGCCCATCTTTCCCCAAACCACCCCCAAAACTGGGATTTTTAACTTTCAAGTGCCCTCACATGGAGCCTTCAGCAATTTACTAATTCCGATTTAAGACATCCCTACTTTAAACTTTGATGTGGCTTCAGCTGTGGGTTTCTGCTCAGGTAAGCTGTGATTTTTGGTATCCACCTGTCTCCAGTTTTTAAAGAAGCATCGTGCCCTGTGACCTCCATTCTCTCATGGATCTGAGAAGTGTTGATTTTCAGTTTGTTCAGCTTTGTTTTTGTTGTAGGGATGGGAGTGATGACCTCTAAACCCTATAACGTCAGACTGGAAACCACTCTGCATGGATTTTTTATGGGAATCATTTAAACAGAACATGTAACTGCTTTGTTTTTTCACTCCATTACTGTGGATGGAGCAATGGGATCAAGGTGATTATATACGTGTCTTCTATGTATGGAGCTGAGGCCATACTGCACATTCTCCTTTGACATGTGTAACTCATGCTGACAATCATACAGAACTGGAAATATTGTTTGCTTTTTAATATGTCTAAATTTATGAATAAAACATAGATCATATTTACACATGTGTTTATAAATAGGCTATATTCATATTCCTTCACATTATATATTTATTTTCATATGTATTTTATATGTTTTTGCATATTGTTTACATATATTTAATTCATATGTATTTCAATATTTATCACCTCCTATAAGGGGAAAAGGAATTATAACAGCTTTAAATCAGTAAACCTATTAAATATACCTGTTGAAGAAAACGAGTCTAAAGCCATGTTTCCTTCCATCCCAACATCTCTGCTAGTCAATGGGAGTTTCATAGAGATGGCCTCTCTTGATGGGTAAGAGCACATACTTTGGATTCAGACACACATGGGAGCAAGTTTCACATCTAACACTTGTAAGTTGGGCAATCTCTGTTAGCTACAGTTCATTGTTATGCAAAAGTCATATTAATAGCACACAATATGCCTAGTTGATTATTAGGTGAGCAAATTCACATGGGCAGCTTGAAGCCTAAGGCACTCATGTTATTATTGTTGAAAATAGTATCAGTGACATCACAGTCATTGCCCCTTTTATTATTTTTATTGCTCCTTATCATGTTCTGTCACTTTCTGTTCAGCTTTAAAGAAATTAAAAGTATAATTGAGCACATAATCTGGACATGCTACCCAGAAGCTACTGGCATCAACTCTCCTGCTAACTGACAACTTTAATATGAATATCTCCATCCCAGAACTTTCATCTAAACTTTGGAGTGATAGTCTCATCTCTCAATTCTTCCTCTCCATCCAGAAGAGCAGGGAAATCAAACTCATAGCCCATCTTTTCCCAGAAATCATTTATTGCTAAATCAAATTAGTAAAGTTTAAAAAATATAATGAAAGTTGATAAAGATATACTGTGTTAGCACTCTTACATACTACTTAAGAGAGTTGCTATTTCTTCATAAAAGCATTTGGTTATATGTATCAAAATCATTTAAGTATTCTTAATATTTATGCCAACATTTCTACAGCTAGGAATGTCGCCTAGGAAAACATTCACAAATGTGGACAAATGGTAACATAAGATTGGATTAATTATACCTCCATTTATAATTGGGAAAATTAGAAAGAATCTGAAGGTCTGATTATTGAGTAATGATTACATCCATATAGACACACATATATACACATACGCTATGGGGGATGTTAGCTATCCAATATCAAACGAAAAGTTAGAAACCACAATCCATCTACAATAATCTGTGAAAGTAAACATGTATGTCTGCATGCACACACAACATACTCACAGGAGAAAATTGAAATGAAGAATACTAAATTAGTCACTATGTTATGGATGGAAATTGGGATATTGTGAATTGTCATTTTCCCCTTGATATACATCTCTACATTTTATCATTCTGATATAAATTAGCATTAAAATAATATAGAAAAAAGAGTAGGCTCACAGTTTGGAAATGTTGTGTTTTATGAAGCCTATCTTCTTTATTATTAATTTTTTTCAAACTTGAACTGCCGTGGATTCATGCAGTGTACTCTGTGATTTGTGGTAGGATTTTAGGGTTGTTACTTCAATACTTCTTTAAGGTGCCCCATACATCAGGCAGAATAGTACACATCACAGCTCACTTTATTCTAGAGACAGAAGTGAAACATGGTCTGAGAAAAATGAACGGAATCAGAAGACGGTGCCGGCCGGCTCCTAGGATGGCCGCGCCGGGTCTTCCAGCTGCTTCCTCTTCGGGTCTCTGAGGTCACATTTCTAGAGGGCCTGGAGACGCTGTTTTGCCCTCATCCTGCTGAGACGCCTGCAGCCTTTCCTACAGCTGCTTTTATAAAGGCCAGAGGGAGCACAGCCGGATGCTCTGGCAGTAAGCAGGTTGCAGGAAGAGATGGCTGCTGCCAGGGGCTCATGGACAGACAGAAAAGTGAATCAGAGAAGCCAGACCTGCCATTCATGCGTACTGTTCTCATTGCGAGGACACGTTCCCCCAGGCAGCTAGACATATTGTTATTTTTATTCAACCCACAAGGGAAGGAGGCTCAGAGAAGTTGTGTAACCTTGTTAACTTTATGTGGCTGGGAGTTGGCAAGGCTGGGATGTGGACCCCAGATGTGTGACTGACAGCTCACCTTCCTGTCATTGTTCTCTGCTGTGTTGTGGGGGTTATTTAGGGATAGTGTGCCCTCTTCGCACCACTCTCACGGGAGTGAATGTTAGCAGGCACTCAGGAGATGGAGGCGGGGGTGATTCCAGGAGGTTCAGATGGTCTGTGTGATGGTTAATACTAATTGTCAAGTTGACTGGATGAAGGATACAAAGTATTGATCCTGGGTGTGTCTGTGAGGGTATTGTCAAAGGAGATGAATGTTTGAGTCAGTGGGCTGGGAAAGGCAGACCCACCGTTCACCTGAGTGGGCACCATCTCATCTGCTGCCAGCTTGGCTAGAATATAAGCAGGCAGAAGAATGTGAAAAGAGAGACTGGCCTCGCCTCCCTGCCTACATCCTTCTCCCGTGCTGAATGCTTCCTGCCCTCAAGCATCAGACTCCAAGTTCTTCAGTTTTGGAACTCAGACGGGCTCTCCTTGCTCCTCAGCCTGCAGACGGCCTAAGGTGGGACCTTGTGATCATGTGAGTCCATACTTACTAAATTCCCATATATATATGGGAGTCTGGAAGGGAGAGAATTAGAAAGGCCCGTGGATCAGTGCTCTTTTGCCAGTACCACAATACCTCAGCTTCTTGCAGTTGTGACATTCTGGTAACTGGCCAACTCCCTTCTCTGTAATAAATTGTATCCATTGCTGTTGAAATACAGCACTGAGTGTATATTTACCTTGCACTAAAAACACTGGTGGCTGACAGACTAAAATCCTAATCCTGCCTGGCATTCAAATCTCTTCAAATCTGGCCTCAAACAACGTTTACAATTCTTTGTCTCACATAATTTCCTGCATGTACCCTGAAAAACAATCCAATGACATTGCCGTCACCTTCCTCTTCCCACACGTATCTGTTCCCTCACCTCCAGGGATTTAATCAGTCTTCCTTCCTCCTGGAACACATCTCCACATCACCCAAAAACTAGCAATATTGTTTCCACCCAGCTGGGAGACATTGATTCCACCTCTTACACTCTCGAGAATATTTAAATGACATCACTTCCAGGGCCTAATCATTTATTATGGCCCAGTTGGCTTCGGAATCCACAGTGAACCTGCAGGCTTCATTGCTTACCTTGTGTGACCTTAACCACGGCATTTTGACTTCTCTCAGACACTGATTCCTCATTCCCCAAGTGGAGACATTAATATCAATTGGACCGAGTTGTTCTTGGGATTAAAAGTGATATTGCCTTATACCTGGTTATGGCAGATGCTCAGCAAATATAAGTTAAATGAAATAATAGCTATAACTTTGAGTAACGGCACCGTTCTTAAATGCTTTCTGGATACATGCTCATCTTAAGTTTATAACTGACGTTTGAGAGGAGAACTGCAGCCATTTCCCGCACGATACAGATGAGGAAACTGGGGCCAGAGAGAGCAATGACTCCTCCAAGGTCAGCCAGCCGTGGGTAGGACGGCTTAACACTCACCCTCGCACGGTCTGATTGGAGAACCAGACTAGTGCCAGGTCGTGCCTTCCCACAACCCTGTCAGCCCAGAGCCATTGACCCAGAAGGCCCTCGGGAGAAGGGAGAAAAGAGGCCCTAGTATACTCATTAAGCAGGAAATGTGCGGAGTTAAAGAAAGAAAACCGAGCCTGGCATGTTCTGGAATATGAAGACAGCATGTTGGTGCTCTTCTGCGCTAAAACACAGCGTATCAGAGTGCAGACAGGGATAGAAACAGTCCCAGCCCTTCCTTGCCTGGTAGCAAGAAAACAAATGCCATCCAACACGGTAAACCTACACCTTTCCCACAGCAGCCACTCCATAAATGTGCAGCTGTGTCACTGCTTAATTATTCTATCGGGAGAGGAGCGCATTGTGACTAGATCCTGGCTCTTGTTGCTAAATGCTTCCCTTTAACTTTTCAGCTGGAAAACAGCTGGATGCATCCGTCATGTCCATCGTGCATTCGACACGGCGCTGCCCGGCTGGGCTGCCCTGGCCACCTGGGTCTCCTGCGTGCTTCTGTGTCCTTGCTCATGATGAGGGGTGTGCAGTCCTAGCGTTGCTGGCGCAGGCCCAGGGGATATTTAGCCATCCATCTTATCCTTTTCTCATGGAGAGGACATCTCACTGATGGAACTTATTTTTCTGACATTCATTTTAGAAATCTGTGAGGGTGTTTTGGGTATAGTTTAATGAATATATTTCTATTTGGGTGACAAGAATATATGTATTCTGTTCTAATATAAATATTCATTGGCCAATAATTCAGGATGAGCAAACAGTAAACCAGGATAAATACAGAAAATAAAAAAATGAGCCCTCTAAATATGTTATTGGAAATATCTCTATGAAAACTAGAAATGAGGATGATTTGACCTCTAGGTATTTATGAGCTCTTAAAACATTATTTTCCAGAGGAGGCCAACGCCTGCCTTCTGTTTTACACGGGGAATAGTGGTGTTGTAGCTGTGAAACTCTTAGTGTTGGTTATCTCAGCTCACCCTGCGGGATGGCATCACAGCGTTAAAATATCTGTGTCTTCCGTGAAAAGACCTCCAATGTATTCCTTTCTCTCCTTCACACAGCCGTGAACGCAGCTCAGGGAGCACTGGGGCTCGCAGCCTCATCTCCCTGTCGTTATTCCACCGGCTTCCAGAGCGTCCTGAGGCTTGCAGGCTCTTTGCGCGGACGCGGCTTCCATTTCTCACGCGGTGCCATCCAGCAGCACAGCCCAGCAAGCGCTGCCAAGGCAGCTCAGGGCTGGCGGTCTCCAGCGCTCCGCCACAGTCCCGCCTGCGTCGGTCACACCGCTGAAGGCGGCGCTAATTAATTTCTCCTGCTTATCCTGCACTCCCCTTGCAGGCTATCGGGTCTCAGAATCGACTTCCTGGACTTGTACTCGCTCACAGTCCAAATTAGCTTAATGCACGACAGAGATCTCATCTCGACCTAGAGGTCTCTAGGGAGAAATCAAATACTGAGTCCATCTGAAACAAATAACATAAAATTAGACATACCGCATCAAATTCGTTTCCAGCACCCTGGAGATGGGAAGCAGAGGAGGGAGGCCGTGGCTCCTGGTTCCTGAGAGAAGCTGTGTGTGCACACTTGCAAAGGCAGCTCCCGAACGCATCCCTGGATTTTAACTAAATCATGTTAGTGTCAAAATGCAACGTGTGCATTTGTTGACAGCATAGGGACAAAGAAAACAAATCGGAAAGCGACAATTTTAGATAATTACCTACAATTTATTGCCAGTTCTGCCTCCTACTTTCCCCTCCGTCTCATGCCTATACTGTTTAAATTTATCAGCTGGGTAGTTCAAATAAAGCATCAGGGTACATTCAACCTACCACCTGTGTTCAGGATCTATTTCCCCGAGTGCCTGCCACTCTTTGGCACGTCTGCTGCTGCTGGAGATGAATCAGAATACAGGGAGAGGGCTAATTGACAGGTCTGTGGATGCCGAGGGTAAGCTGCGACCTGAAATGAGGACTGTTCTAAAGAGAGACCGCAGAGCCGTGTGTGTGGCCGCGCGCGCTCGTGCCCCGCGAGGCCAGCAGATGGCAGCACAGCCTCGGAAGCCGGCGGGCACCAGGCGCTGTTGTAAATGCCCTCGTTCATTTGCATGCATCTTCACTTGCCAGAGTCTTTACAAGTGCTTTCTGTAGAGCTGACCCTGAAATGGCATCATTTAATCTATAATCATATATTGGCAACATTTCTCCCTTTTGCCGCTTATCAGTGACATTAATTCAGAGGAAACAGGGACCACCGATCGCTTTAGGCAACTCTGAGAAAAGGAATATTCCTAACAGGCAGATTCGCTGCCAGGGACAGCCAGGCTTGCCCGAAATAAGGAAACGCATTTTAACAGAAAGAGGGGAGCACATGAAAAAAATCATGCACACTTTGCATTTCTTTCTTCCTTTGCTTTTCTTTAGCGCATTTTATTTTGCAATCAAAACCGATTTTTGATTTAAGGTGCATTTGCTTAAACAACCGGTTGAATATTTCCCCAGATTTAATGAGATTATTTTTGATGTAATGTTTTAAAATACTGAGTCCCCAGGATATATCATCAGAAATTGATGTCAAAGACAGACTTTCACATGGTGAAAACTAGGCCCCATAATATCCCAATTACTTTCAGCAATATCTTAGTGGTTTGATGATCGCACAGCAGAGGTGTTTCTGGGAAATGAAATGATTCTGTGAAAGTCATGGCTGTCAGTGTACATAGAGTTAATTATTTTAGGGCTACATTTATGAAACGAAGAAGAAAACACATTCTTTTTTCTTCTCAAAGCTCTCTACATTCCTCGGAGATTAAAAGAATGCTTTGCTTATTAGAAAGATTGTCATGATCTCCCAAGACTCTAGATGGTACTATGGATTCGCCCTGTAGTTGCTGTACTAACATTTGTTAAGAGTCTTCTTTTTATCCATTTTTTAGGATATATGGGATACTTGCATCAGAAAATATACAGAAAAGAGCAGATATAAAGAATAAAAGGCAATGCAAATTAAATCATGGGAAATCGGCAATATCTGAAAATGATGAGACAGATATGTGTTTAATTTTAGACCCCAAATTTAGATTGACTTTCTACTGAGTATAACAGTCAAAAATGTTCTAGAAGTACTTAATGGCATCACACTGCAACACGAATCTATTATGCTGAACTGAAAAGAGGTTTTCCTGAAACTCATTAGCAAATGGAGGCCTCATTTGTCAGGAAGCAGGTGTCAGACTCTTCTCTCTGTATTTTATGTGTGAGTGTGTGATGTACGCATGTGTGTGGGAGTATGAGGTGTTATATGTGTGTGGTATAGGTATATGTGAGTGTGTGATGAGTATGTGTGTGTGGTGTGGCAAGTGTGTGTATGATGTGTGTGTGGTGTACATATGTGTGGGTGTGTGAGCATGTGGTATTAAGTGTGAGTGTGTAGTGTAGGCATGTGTAAGTGTGTGAGCATGAGGTATACGTGTGTGGTATAGGTATATGTGAGTCTGTGATGAGTGTGTGTGTGTGGTGTGGTGAGAGTGTGTATATGATGTGTGTGTGTTATAGGTATGTGTGAGTGTGTGAGCATGTAGTATTATGTGTGTTTGGTTATGTGTGACTGCATAGTGTAGGCATGTGTGTGTGATGTTTTATGTGAGTGTGTGGTGTAGGCATGTGTGTATGGTGTTTGTGTGAGTCTGTAGTGTAAGCATGTGTGTATGATGTTATGTGTGAGTGTGTAGCATAGGCATGTGTGAGTGGTGTTTTGTGTGAGTGTGTGGGGTAGGCATGTGTGACTGTGTGATGTTATGTGTGAGTGTGTAGCATAGGCATGTGTGAGTGTGTGATGTTATGTGTGGATGTGTAGTGTAAGCATGCATTAGTGTGGTGTTTGTGTGTGTGGTGTTTTATGTAAGTGTGTAGTGTAGACATGTGTGAGTGTGTGATGTTTTGTGTGAGTGTGTAGTGTAGGCATATGTGAGTGTGTGATGTTATGTGTGGATGTGTAGTGTAGGCATGTGTGTGTGTGATATGTGTGTGTGATATAGGCATGTGTGAAGGTGTGGTGTTTTGTGTGAGTGTGTGATTTTTGTGTGAGTGTGTGGCATAGGTATGTATCTGCATTTATGTTTTACTCTTCTTCCAGTGAAGAAACAGCTCTGTGCTTCCCAATGCCCAAACCCCAGTGCACACATATGTGCCTGCACACGCCTGGAGCACACTTCCTCAGACATACCTGTCGTGTGTACTATTTTTAGATGGTTCTGTTGCCTTCCAAGAGAACAAAGTGGAGACGTCATGCCTCCTGTGAGGTGAGGGAAAGGAAACCAGGTACAAAGCTGAAATGGGAGTAAGGACAACTACTTTCAGAAAATGTCCTGTGACTATTTATAGAGATATTCAGTCATCAAAAGGCTATTTCCCATATGTTACATGATAATGACCCTTGGGAAAGCGGCATCCCTCTTCAGCCCTGTTCAGGGTGTGCTAGATGGTGGCCTTGCCCTCACCTCTCCAAGCATTTAGAGCAGGGGTCTTTGGAATGCGTCTAAATTTCTTTTCAGGCTCTTTATTCTGCAGTTGCCCGCCCACCTCCCTTCCAGGCACCCTCAACCACCAGCAGACTTCACCTTTCCATTCATGGACTGTTCTTCCACTTCCTCCCAAAGCGTGCACAGGTATACACACACACACACACGTACACGCACACACGGCTGTCGTTAGGTGTTCACTGGGTGCCAGTCAACACTGCACTATGTGACCTCAATTTAACCACACATCACTCTTCCTCAGAAGACATCATCCCACGTTACCAATAACATCACTGGGATTCTGAGAGGTTGAGCAACTTGCCCCGGGGCTCTCAGCCAGGAGTAATAGAAATTAAAGCCTATCCCCATCTGAGTCTAAATCCTTTGTTGTTAACAGCTGTGTTAACAGGTCTTGTCATAGTTCAGGAAAATCTATCTTATTAAAAATGTACATTAACAAAATGCGAACAAACTAAAACCTCTTCTTGGGTCCTTCTCCCGCTGCCGTCTCGAACTGCCCCATCCTGGACATTCATTCATTAGCAAAACCTCCTGCAGTCCCTGCTTAGTGTGGTCACAGTGTTCTGTGAGCTCACAGCCGTGGGAAGGCAGCCACATAAGGCTGCTGGTGTGACCGAGAGTGCCAATTGTGTGTCTGTGTACTTAAGAGGCCACCAGCACATACGGCTAAGCCATTGTGTTCTGTCCGCCTAGAGACTTGTCATGGACAGTTATGCACAGTGCAGCTTCTCTGAAAATTAAGGTCTCCATCTCTGTGAGTGTGTCACAGCTATTGTCTCTAAAGTTATGAACCTTTGGGCTTGTTGTTTGGAATGTCCCATGTCAAGATGTCACATATCAGATCACACAGCTATAACAGATATAGAGAATGTACATGTTTGTTGATTTATCTTCATGTTCCAAAATGAAGAGAAAATATTTTTCTTTTCCTCATGATAGTTTGCAAAAGGAACATACACACAGATAATAATAGCACAATATTCCCTTGGAAACAAAGCACTTTGGGAAAGGTAGGTGGGGCAGCCTAGGAAAAGCAAACACCCCGCAGTCGTAATGGGGTGAGAGATCTCCACTGAAAGTGAACGTGGACCCATTCTCCATGAGTGACATTTTCCCTTTGGAAACCTGGACTTTTTTCCATGGAGCAATGCTTATCTCAGCCTGGACAACATATTTACTGTTAGCAGATGACTTTACACTAATTTATATATCCAGATATCAAGAAATCTATTTTCCTTGAGGGTAAATTACTTTTATTATCAAAAAAGTTTAATTATGAAACATATATACAAAACAATGTACATTCCAGTAGTTTGGGAGGCTGAGGCAGGCAGATCACTTGAGCTCAGTAGTTCGAGACCAGCCTGGGTGATATGGTGAGACCCGATCTCTACGGAGAAACACAAAAATTAGCCAGGTGTGCTAGCACACACCTGGAGTCCTAGCTTCTTGGGAGGCCAAGGGAGGAGGATCGCTGGAGCCTGGGAGGTCAAGGCTGCAGTGAGCCAAGATTCTGCCACTGCACTCCAGCTTGGGTGTCAGAGTGAGACCCTATCACAAAAAGAAAACAAAACACAGAAAACCACATAACAATAGAATTGTATATATTGCGACTGTGGATGGAGTCCTTTATTCCCTCACCCACTCAAAGCACACCTTCCCAATCATGTATTTTGACCTATTTTCCCTGAGGAAAATAACTTTTCGAATTTGATGTTGATGCTACTTAGACATTTCCTTTATACTTTCATTTAAAAATACGTTTATCATTAAATATTGTTAGATGTAATCTTGGATACTTTATACACTACGTAACTGATGTAAACTTCATTTTTATTCCATCAATGTTTGTGAGATTAATCCATGCTGATGTATGCAGGTGTGAATCCTACATTTTCATTTTGGGACAGTATTATATTTCTTGAAAATACCTCTGTCTATGCATACGTTCTTTTATTAGTAGATATATTTGTCATTGGCCATGTCCGCCTGTGAACATGTAAAATACTTTTTTCTGGAGTTTTAATATTAGGAAACGTATTTCCTGAGCTGTAGGGTATTTGCATTTTCAACTTAATATTGCTGAATTAATATTCAGTGTAATTGTGTGAAATTGTATGATTATTAATGGTGCAAATATTTTGTTCACACTAGTCTACATACTTGGTAACACTTAACATTTTAATTTGTGCAAATATTATATGTGAGAAATAAATGATATATTTTAAACAGAACACTTTTTGATTGTTTTTGAAGTAGATTTTTTTTCATAGTTTACCTTATATTTGGGTTGGTTTGCTGTGAACTGCTAGTCTAAATTTTCCATTCATTTTTCTATTAGGTTCATCTTTTCTTATCTCCAATACTGTTGTTTATGATGTACAATCTAGTTTGCTTTGTTAGTTATATGCGTTGTAAATATCCTCTCCAAAAATGAATGTTATTTTTTCCGTTTCTTATAGTGTGTTTAGATAGGAAACTAATTTTTATATTGAGGAAACTGAATTAATCAGTGTCTATTTTGTCATTAAAAAAATAATCCCCAGGATTACAAAGATACTTTCCTAAAATTTATTTCAATATCTTAATGCTTTTAAGTATTTAATCTATACAGAAATAATTTTTACCTTATTAGAGTTTTAAATACGAATTAAATTTATACAAATATAATTTTATATTATATGAGTATTATATACAAATCCAGTTACATTTTTTTCTGCTATAACCTATAAATGCTGTGGCTATAGATACCAGTAGTAGGATGATACCGACATTTCAGGTCTTCAGAAAAAGAAAAGAAATACAAATAGCCAATTGTAATGGCATCGTTACTGAGTATTCTGTAATTTGCACACCATACTGTAATTTCACTTCTACGTGCTTAAATATTCCCTATATATGAATATCCTTAGCTGTCTTTTGTTTTTAATTGTGTTTTGTCATCTTTTGCCCTCAGACTTCAATATTAGATACTATAACTTTATAGAACCTTCTTGACTAGTAGGAAGAAAGCTCTTATATTTTTCTTTTTCAGAATATTTTTGAGTGTTCTTAACTCTTTATTGTTCTATATAAATTTCAAAATCAGCTTGATAATATCTGTAGTATGTTTGTAGATGCTTTAAGGTTTTCTATGTAGAAATAGTATGATGTAGAAACAAGACAATCCCTATAATACTTGTTCTTTTTCTTGCTTCTGTGTACTACTTGGGACCTTCATACAATGTTGAATAAAAGTGGTGTTAGCATACACTGTTGTCCTTTCACTGGCCTGAGGGAAATTATTTTAGACATTTTATAGTCATGCATCTTCTGTGCTGGAGTTGTTTTTATTGTTGTTTGTATTTTTTGCAGTAACCTTTTCCAAAGTTAAGGGAGATGGCCTTACCCCTAGCTTTCCAGAGTAATAAATTATGAGCAAATGTTGCAATTTGTCCAATACTATCAATTGCACTAATGGATTTTTTAATTTGAAAAAAGCGTTAAAATTCTGAAATGAATCTAATTTGAGAATAATATGTTTATTTTATATATTTATATATTAAATTGTATAATACTATTTTTAGGAGTTTGTACCTATGATAATGAATCTGGTTACTTAATTTGCTGTCTCTTACTGTCCATGTTTGGCTTAGTATTATGATTTTCCTATACTCACAAATTAGTAAATATTTTCTCATTTTTAATTCTCTGGAAGAGCTTATATACATTGTGACTAATATGTCTTGAATATTTTGTTAATTCTGTTGAATAGTAAGGATTTAATGTTTCATGTATGAGAGTAAATTAAAGAATTAAGTGAATTTCATTAAAGAATATAGGACTATTCAGATTTCTGTATCCTTTTGAGTCATTTTGGAAAGTTATGTTACTATATGTAATTGTTCCTTTCACCTAACTTTTCAAATTTATTGATGTGAAATTGTTTATAATACCCTTTATTAGCATTTTAATATCTATAGCAACTGTTGGGTTGATCTCTGTTAAATACTTAATTGTTTTCTCTCTCTCTCTCAAAAATTGTAATCATTAAAGAAACAATTTGTATATTTTAGGAACAAATTAGTTCAAATCACAATTTCATCTTTATTGATCATATATAATCAACACTAATTATATTTTATTGTCTTCTGCTTTTAATGTTATATTCTTATTTTTATTTTATAAATTTATTATGTTAATTACTTTATATCCTGACTTCTTAAACAGATTAACTTCCAATGATAAATGCAGCTAAACAATAATTTGAAGTAAATTTATTGCTTTGAATACGTATGTGTGCATGTATCTTTTCTGATTTTAACCTATGTCTTTGATATGTGTTATAAAAATACTTTATCAATTTTTAGATATTGATTTTTTCCTCCAGTTAACTTTTTAGACTTTGATCTAATTTAATCACAGACTGGCTGATTTTCAGTTTTTACAGCATCAGAGACATTTAATTTTTAGTACTATTTCTTTGAAATTACTTTCTTTTGGCTTGCAGATTTTATGTGGTTAATTTTCTAACATTTGTTTTTAAAAGATATGATTTCTGCCTGTGAGTCACACTTAATCTCTGGGCTGCTCCACCTACCCACCCACAGGCCAACTCTTGCAGCCCTAATCATGAGGCACCCATAGACCTAGCCTCTAGGCTGGCTCTTATAAATATAGGCTGCAGGCTGCCCAGTGCTAGGCTTCCCTTGAAGCCACGACTCCAGGCTGGTACCTGTGAACTCAGCCTCCACACCTGCCCTGGGACCAGCCAGGATTCTGCAGCATCAGGTTCCAGGGATGCCCTGTAAAGTCAGTCTTTGGGAGAGCCCCAGCACTGGTCTAGCCCCCACAGGATTCAGGCCTTCCCCAGAACCAGGCTGGCCATCATGGCTCTAGACATTAGGTTGGCACACAAAGGCCTAGCCTCCAGACTAGTCCCTGTAGTAAAAGATTGATGCCACCCCTCACCCCTCAGTGACAAGCCAGCTCCTGAGGCCCCAGGCTCCAAGCCTGCTCTAGTGGTACCCTTGGCCTCAAAAAGCAGGTGAACACCCATAGACACAGGCTCCAGGACTCCCGAGGGCCAGGATGGTCCCACAGCCCCACACTACAGGTTGGTCCCTGCAGCCTCACAATACAGCAGACCCAGGTTCCAGGCCTGCTCCAGCAGACCAGAGTAAAAAGCTGTCTAGAACTGGAAAGTCCTCCAAGTACCTAGGCTCCAGGACCACTCCTATGTTCCCAGGTTCCAGGCTGGCCCCTGAAGCCTCAGCACCCAGGCCAGCCCTCCCAGTCCTCACTTCAATGCCAACACCAATAGACCCAGTCCCCAGACTCCAGGCCAGCCCTAATGGCTCCAGGCAGCAGGTTAGCACCTGTGATCTTAGGTACCAGACCAGCCCTCTTGGGCCCAGATTCCATGCTAGCCCTTGCTGGAGGCTGACCCCAAATCCAGGTGGTCCTCATTGTTCCCATCTTTAGAGGACCAATAGTCCAGGCCTACTTCAATAGTCCCTGGTAAGAGTCTGGACCCTGTGGACTGAGGTTCCAAGACTACTTCTGTAGACCTAGGCTCCAGGCCAGTCTGCATGTGCCAGGACTCAGAACTTGAATACTGGTACATGGACTCTGTCTTCAGTCTTGTCTCAGTGGTCCCAGGAATCAAGCCCAGCTCAACACCAGACTAGCTCCTGTGGACCCAGGTGCCAGGTCCATCACAATGAACCCCAGAGCCCATCTAAGAGCATTGCTACTCCTGCAGATTCAGGCTCAAGGACTACCCCCCGATAAGATTAGCCCCTGTAGATCCAGGCTTCAGGCTGACCTCCAGGAATAAAGGGTCCAGACTCACTCTCCTGAACCGAGGTTCCAGACCCAACCCCACAAACCCAGGCACCAGGTCCATCGACCTACTAACCCAGGCACCAGGCCAGACTGCCTGAGGATTCTAGTAGTAAGCCCATTCTTAGACCATGCCAAGTCACCTGCTCAGAATATCTGGATAGGCTGACTAGTGAAGGTCTTTCTTCAACAAAATCCTATAGAAGGACTAAAATAATTTCCTAATTCTCTAAAAGCACTGGAAATAAGGTAAGACCAAAAATATATAAAAAGACAAAGAGACATAGCATCACCAAATGAACACAGTAATTTCTCCATAGATGATCCAAAAGAAATGGAGATATACAATCTGCCTGACAAAAATTGAATATAGTTGTTTTAAAGTGGTTCAGTGAACTTCAAGAAAATAGAAAAAAATTCATGAAATCAGGAAAGGAACAAAAGTTTAAAATGGGAAATTTAACAGAATGATTGAAATTATTTAATAAATTATATAGAAATTCTGGAGCTAAAAAATATGATGAATAAATTTTTTTAAATGCAATAGAGAACGTAAGCAGAAGAGTTGACCAAACAAAAGAAAGAATCTGTGAACTTAAAAACAGATTACTTATAAATACATAGTCAGAAGAAAAAAAGATTAAACAAAATGAAGAAAGTTAATGAGATTCATGAGACAGCATCAAAAGAGCAAAAGTTTGAGTTATAAAAGTTTTTGAAAGAGAAGAGAAAAAGGAATGCTTACTAAAGTGGCACATGTATACCTATGTAACAAACCTGCGCAATCTGCACACATACCCCAGAACTTAAAAGTATAATACTTTTTAAAAAAGAAATAATAGCAGAAAACTCCCAAAATTTGGAGATACAAATATCTAGATAAAAGAATGTCAAAGGTCTCTAATCAGATTCAGTCCAAGTCAAACTTATAAAAATATAATCAACTTTTCAGAAGTCAAAAACAGAAGAGTTTCCTAAGTGTAACAAAAGAAAAGAAGCAAATAGCATCTAATAGAGTTCTAATAAGGCCAGCAGAGAATTTATCAACAGAGACTTTATAAGCCAAGAGAGAGTGGGAAGATATATTCAAAGGGCTGAAGAAAAAAAAGCAATACAAAACTGTCAATCAAGAATAGTGTACAAGACAAAGCTGTCTTGCAGTTGTCCTTCATATATTTAGCCTGAATGTTAAAAGACAAAACTATCAAAACCAATAATGGCTATAATAATTTCTTAAGAAATAAAAATTTAAAAATGTAAATTGTGACATCAAAAAGTTTAAATATGACGGGGGTGGAGAGAAACTATATTTTTTTAGTAATCAAAGGTAACTTGTAATTTGCTTTAAACAGCCTAGTATTACTATACCCAACTTTTAAACATGTTTGAACTGTGTGGTTTCACTTAAATGCACATTTTCTTCCACCTCTGCCCTGCATGAGCTAAACTAACTCCTCCTCTTTCTCTCTCTCCTCAGCCTACACAATCAGAAGACAAGAATGGAGACCATAATGATGATATAATTCCACTTAATAAATTGTAAATCTATTTTCTATTTTTTATTATTTTCTTAATAGTACTTTCTTTTCTCTAGCTTGCTTTATTGAAAGGATACAGTATTTAATACGTATAACATACAGAATATGTGTTACTGACTTTTTAGGTATCAGTAAAGCTTCTGGTCAACAGTAGGCTCTTAGTAGTTAAATTTTAGGGGAGCCAAAATTATGTGTATTTTTGACTATGTTGGAGGTTGACACTCCAGATCCCTATGTTTTTCAAGGCTCAGTAATACATTTTTGAAAGCCTCATAGTAACCACAAGACAAAACCCTACAGTATATATACAAAAGCTTTTTTTTTTTTAAATCAAAGCATACAACTAGGGAAAATCACTTAATCACAAAATAAGACAGCAAGAGAGGAAAAAAGGAACAAAGAATAATCTACAAAACAATCAGAAAAGAGTTAACAAAATGGTAATAGTAAGTCCTTACCTATTCATAATTACCTTTAATATAAATGGATTAGATTATCCAGTTAAAAGACAGAGGCAAAATGGAAAACAAAACAAAACGACAACAAAAAGAGGCCTAAACACATGCTGTCTATAAGAGACTGACTTCCTGTAAGTGTACACATAGAGTAAAAGTAAAAAGATGGCAAAGGAATTGCAAATGAACACCAAAAGACATCAAGGGTAGCTATACTTAGAGAAAATAGACTTTAAGTTAAAAACTATTGAAAGAAACAAAGTTATATAATAATAAAGGTACAAATTCATCAAAAAGACATAGGATTTGTAAATATTAACATATATACACTTAACATATAAAGCAAATATCGAAAGATCTGACAAGAGAGATAGACAACAATTTAAACCTAGTAAGGGACGCCATTAACCCACTTTCAACAATGGACAGATCAGCCAGTCAGAAAATCAATAAGAAAACATCTGACCTTTAGACTGAATGGGCTTAACAAACATTTATAGACATTTCCATTCAACAGCAATGGAGAACATATTCTTCTAAAGTGCACATGGAACATTCCCCAGGGTAGATTATATGTTAGGCCACAAAGCAAGTTTGAACAAATTTAAGAAAGCTGAAATTACATCCACTATTTTTTTTAGGCCAAAATACTATGACACTAGAAATTAACAACAGGAGGAATTTCAGAAAAATTACAAATATATGGAAATTAAACAAAATGCTCCTGAAAACCCGTAGGTCAATGAAGAAATTAAAACAGAAACTTCACAATATCCTAAGATGAGCAAATCTCTTGAAGTAAAGAAAATATAATAGTGGCATGAAAATGGACATATAAACCAATTGAACAGAATATAGAAACCAGAAATAAATTCAGGCATGTATGGTCAATTGATTTTCAACAAGGTGCCAAGAACACACAATGGAGAAAGGACAGTCTTTTTAATGAGTGATATTGGGACAACTGTATATTCACATGCAGAATAGAGAAATGGGACCCTCATCTTACAACATATGCAAAAATCATCTCAAAATGAATTAAAGGCTTAAATGTGAGATCTGAAACTCTAAAACTACTTGAAGAAAACATAGGAGAAACAATACATGACATTAGTCTAGGCAATTATTTCTTTGGTATGAATCCCTAACACAGACACCAAAGTAAAAATAGCTAAATGGTATTATATGAAACTAAAATGCTTCTCTACAGCAAAAACAAAAACAAAAACAAACCTCGAAAACAGTGAAAAGAAGTTAGGAATCTGAGAAAATATTTGCAAATCATATATTTGATAAAGGATTAATATCTAAAATATATAAGGAACTCAAGCAACTCAATAGTAAGAAAACAAATCACCTGAGTAAAAAATAAGCAAAGAATCTTGGTAGGCATTTCCCTCCAAAAGACATAGAAATAGCTAGCAGATATATGAAAAAAGAGCTTGCTATGGTTTGAATTTGTCCCTTAAATTCACGTGCTAAAACTTAATCTCTAATGCAATAGTATTAAGAAGTGACTGTGCCATGTGGGCTCTTTTTTTTTCTTTTTGTGAATGGGATTAAGGCCTTTATAAAAGAGACTTTCCATATCATTTGACCCTTTTGCCCTTCCGTCCCTTTGCCATGTGAAGACATCCAGACAGTGCCATCTATGAGCAAGACTTCTTTACCATACACCAAACCTGCTGGCATGTTGATTTTGAACTTCCCAGTCTCCAGACCCATGAGAAATAGATTTCTGTTGTTTTTAAATCACCTTATGAGTCTCCAGTATTTTTTACACCAGCATGAACAGACTCATAAAATGCTGAAAATCACTAACATCAGAGAAAGGCAAATTAAAACCATAATGAGATATCAATTCCCATGTGTCATAATGGCTATTAGCACAAAAGAAACATAACATGTGTTAGAGAGGATGTGGAGAAAAGAGAGCTCTTGCACACTGTTGGTGGGAATATAAGTTAGCATAGCCATTATGGAAGCTCCTCAAAAAGTTAAAAATATAACTACCATATGATCCAGCAATTCTACTGCTGGGTATATATGCAAAGGAGATGACATCAGTGTGTTTAGGAGATAACTGCATTTTTTGTATTCATAGCATGTTGTTTACAATAGCTAAGAAATTGAAACAGCCTACATTTGTCAATGAACAAATGGATTTAAAAAAATTGTTTTTGCAGACACATACACACACACACACACATGCACACACACACACGACTATTATTCAGCATTTAAAAAGAAGATGATTCTGCCATTTGCTAAACATAGATAAATAAATAAACCTGGAAGACATTATGTTAAGTGAACTGAGCCAAACACAAAAAACACAGAAGAAAAAGTACAGCATGACCTCACTTTCACTTTCAGGTATGTGAAACCTGAACTCACAGAAGTACAGAATAAATGGTAGTTAACAAGTTCTGGGTGGTGATGGTTGGGGAGGTGTTGGTCAATGGGTACAAAATTTTGGTTAGACTGGAGGAATAAGTTCAAGAAGTCTAATACACAATGTAATAAATACAGTTAATAACAATGCACTGTATCTTTGAAAATTGCTAAGAAAGCAGATTGTAGGTGCTCTCACAACAAAAATGCTGAATATGAGAGGCAATGCTTATGTCAATTAACTAGTTTTAGCCATTACACAATGAATACATGTTTCAAAACACCATGTTGTACATGACAACATATAATTTTTTGTCAATTAGGAAAAAATAAAATACAAAATAAATGTGTTTGCTGCTGTTAAGGATGCAGTTTCAGTACATGTTGTTCGTTGTTTTCATTTTACTTTTTCACTTTTATATATCTGTTTTAGAGAAAGGTGTTAAATTCTCTCATGTAATAGAGGATTTGTCATTTTCTTTCCTTACAGTTTTGTTTGTTTTTATATTGTGTTTCTTGATGTATTTTAATGAGTGCATTCATGTTCAAATCATTTACTTTTCCTGGTGAATTCATAGTGTTGTCATTATACAATTATTCTTTCTTGTAGAGTTAGACCACATTCCTTAAAGTCTATGTAAAGATGATATAAAGTACTTTACTAGTGCATATTGTTTCCTCCTTCAACTTTCATATTGTGTTTT
This sequence comes from Cheracebus regulus, assembly GCA_963574635.1. NCBI lineage: Eukaryota > Metazoa > Chordata > Mammalia > Primates > Pitheciidae > Cheracebus > Cheracebus regulus. The sequence continues at coordinate 73,708 of CAUYQU010020092.1, forward strand.
CTTATGCTTTAGATATGTATCTTATAAATAGCATTGAATTTTACAATTATAAAATTTAATCCCATAATTTCTTACATGGAGTACTTAGCCCTCATTTTTTATTATAATGAGTCATTTATATGGATCTACTCTACTATTTTATTTTTTATTTTCATCGACCCTGTTTTACCTCTCTGTGATTTTCTTCTATGTAGGCAGTGTCTGTGGAAATACTTTTCAGTTGAACAAGTATGTGCTTAGAAGCCATCTAGAGTCTGGAATCCCAGATCACTTTCTTGATAACCCTTCAAGTTTTCATAATGTGTGTGGCTTCTCTGCAGCAAGTTTTATCACCTGCTATATGTGAATGTGGTTATCTATTTGATAGGGTAGTTACGAGTATCAGATAAAGTACATTTTGAAAATTGGCCAGCAAAATTCCAGTCCCATGGTAGGTGCCCTGTAATCTGTTTCCTCTTCCAGGTCACCTTTGGTGGCTGGGGCAGCACAGCTGCAAAACAGGCAGGAAACACCTGTTGTGCCTGTTTTGGCTGAACAAACAACTCTGTTCTGCATAGGCCATGCTCTTGCCAATAATAAGATAAGGATTACATGAGTGCTGCGCATGTAACATTCTTGTTTAATGATTGCAACACCCCGAGAGATCATTTTATTTCCACTAATATTTCCCTTCCCAAAGACCTCTTCAGCTAGAACCTTCAGGATTTATACGTTTTGTTTCCATCATGAAGTTCAGGTCCTCATGACGATTTAGCAACTTCCCACAGCCTGATTTCCCATATCCAAAGTCACAGGCTGTCTGTGAGCTGGAGAAGAGGGCTTGGTATGCTGGTGTGGCTCCTGGAAGATGCAGGCATGGCTCACACACACATGCCTGGTGAGTGGGTGATTATCTGCCAAGGATGTTTTGACTTGAACCTGCCTTGGCATCATAATACTTCCCTAGGAGGTGAAGAGTCAATGACCCTGCATTAAGATTGCTGTTTTTCTTCTACTGCCTTATGGTTAACACTTTTCTTTAGCCAGTGAACTGATACGTGGAGAAAGTACAGCACTTCTGTTTGCCATCTTCAGACCAACCAGAGCCCCTGATGCGTGCAGAAATGGAAGAGGCTATTACTTGACACCTCTAAGATTCATTGATCACCTGTACTTCTGTTATCAGAGCCAACGTGTCTTTCAGCTTTTGGCTAAAGGCATGAGATAACACGTGGAGATTTGCACAAGCAATATAATTTGCTTGCAGTTGTTCTTCTGAGCAGTAATTTTTCCAATCATATCTCCTCTCTGGGATTAAAAAATGAAATAGCTATGAACTGATTTGTCTGATGTCAGCAAAGAAAGTATAAAACTGGAAACTATTCTGCAGATATAAGAAAGAAATCACAGCAGCCCAATAAATTCTGTGGTTCATTATTTGTTATTCATCACATAAAAAACACAAATGAAAAGACCTGACCTTTCCCAGGCAGCAGCACTGCTCTGACAATATAGTCAATAGTAACAGCTAATAGTGTGCAATTTAAGATCTGCCATATAATGATGCATTTGTAAACATATTTTTTTTTTTACAGAGCAATGTGAGTAGCAATCTACTGGCAGCAGGTATAAACATAAAATATCTCCTTCCTGCTGGTTGTTATCCCCTCTCCTATAATTAGAATTCATGGGAGATTCATCCAGGAAGACATAAGGCCCAGGGCTGGAGGAGGCAGTGGAAGGAAGGTGGTTGCAGTGGAGATCCAGGCTTTTCTGCACCCAAGCCTTTTAACAACTAAAAGTCTATGGTTCCAAAAACCTTATGTTGACTATTGGAGAGTGGTGTCTATGTTTGTGATGAAGGAGATGCAAAAAATACGTGTATATTGAAAGAAAGTGGCAGAGGTGACAATGATGCCGTTAGAAATATAGTCTGTAGCCAGGTTCACTTTCAAGTCTGAGATCTTCTATCTTAGTCTACTAAAACTGCTTGCTACTTACCCTACTTTTCAGTAGTTATTTGCTGACCCCTTTGTCGATGTCCACATGCACATGAAAATCCTCTCATAAAAAATAAAATACCTATTTTTGTCATTTTAGAGGTGTGAGTGTTATAGGCTAACGTCTTTCTCCATGGATATAAGCTGGCAGTCCCTATTCTGATACCTGCACATCTGGAACTTCACCAGGAAACCTGCCAAAACCATCAGAAATACTTAACACGGGGTTTAGGCCAACTGCGTGCTATCAATTCAGAGTAAAAACGGAAAAGTGAAAGGAAAGGAATGGTGCTAAATTGCATCAGACATTTAATCGCCCTTCCTCCGTACATCCACACTCATGCCCGCACACACACACACACACACACACACACACACCACTCACTAGAAGCTTCAAAATTAAATAATAGCATAGCTCCTGCTCCTCAGTGCCATAGTCCCCCACACCCACACACAGGCATGGTCCACCCACTTGCAGGCCCTGTGCCAGTACTGCTGATGAAGATAGCTCTGCCCTGGACCCCTCACAGAAAGAATCACACTCTAGTGGGAGAAATGGACCAGAAATAAAAGTAACCTAGCTCCTTGAATAGACATCTCCAGAGATAAAAGACGAAGCAGAAGTAAAGATCCGTGCAATTTTGCCTCTAGGATGAGGAAGATCATTATTGAGAAGGCATCTACTGAGCAGTCTTATCTACGCTGTGTCAATGCAGATGCGATCCAGGGGCTTGGAACAGCAGCTGGGGCAGAAGAGAGGACTGTGAATTTTGCCTGCTCTTTCTGAGACTTACACTGAGCATGGGAACCCTGTAATGGGTGAGAAAGGAGCCAAGGCCAGAAGCCATGTCACAGTGGCTTTTCCTGCCCAAATGAGGAGCTCGATCTCTAGACCACAGTGGAGGCAGCTCCTCAAAGGCTTTTGGCTTTCCTGACTTTCTGACTCTCCCGGGAATCACCTCCAGTTACTCACGGTGATGACATGTGTTATTGACTGCCTTCCTTCCCTGTCTTCCTTTTCCACTAATGATTTCTCCAAGATAAAGCATGTATACCTAATGATTTTCTTAGTATTAACTTTGGGGAACATAATCTGTAATAGGGTAGAGAAGGCTGTAAGAGTGCTTCTATGAATAATGTTCAAGAAAAAGAATCATCAGGACATAGTTGATGGTTGGATTCATAAAGTAGGGTAAAGGGAAAGGACTAAGATGAAGTCTAGGCTTCTGATTAGAATAACTTGGTGAATGCCATTGCCATACGGAACGAAGGACAAAGAGCAAGGTTGGAAAGGAAATTAGGAATATACATTTGAAATGTGGAATTTCAGGGGCCCTGGAGGCAATCAGAATTGATATTCCTAAGTAGGCTTCAAGGACCAAGGCTTAGAGGGAATTCCGAACTAAAGAGAGAGATTCGTGAGTCATTGATGTGAAGCTGAAGTCATGGAAGAAGAGGTTTCAAGGTGAAAGAAGAGAAAGCGCCTGAAGAGAGAACCATAAGTTATTCCAATATTTAAGGGGGAGAAAGCAGAGAGTCGTGTAAATCAGAGGGAGAACAAATGCCAGTAACATCAAATAACTGGGGCATAATTATGTCATAGTGAAGAGAGCGTCAAGAGGCAAGGAGAAGACAAGTGCATAATACATGCTTGGTGGTCAGGTAAGACAGGAAAGAATCTGGAGCCTGAGGCGGACAAAGGAGGATTTTGCTAGCGTGATCTTACTGGAGTGAATGGGCAGAAGAGGAGATTAAGCCGAAGATGGAGAAACAGAAGGAGGGTTTATGCAGCAGAGATAGTCAGATGCTTAACGACCACTAGGACAGTGCCGAAAATCTGTATCGGTAGACATTCGCAGTGGCCTGATGCAGGGAGGGCTCTTCAGACCAGACAGGGTCACAGGTGTTCTTTCCAGTTGCTGGATCATGGCACAATCCAGTTTAGGAGAAGGAGAGTCATAATGGAACGGAAGTAGGGGAGCTTGGGGCAGCAGCTCTTACCAAGAGAATCACACCAAATCTTACTGTCTACCAGTCCTGCGTGCCCTTGCCGTCTACCTGCAGACCTTACTTATACACGTTAAAAGCGATCTCCACCAAGCAGTTTCAGAAATGTCCCAGTGCAGTGAGCTGTTCCATGGCGAGGTGTGGCTGCTGGTGCAGTGAGCACTCACAGAAGTGGGGGTGGAAGCATACAGGGTCGGGGTAGGGGGCTGTGGGGTCTACTGAGAAGGAATATTTGCAAGAAAGAGAAAGGAAATCTAGGATGCATAATTACAATTGGAAGGGAGATGAAGATTAAAATTAGTTCAGTGCTGATGTGAAATCAGGCCCTTTGGAATCAGGGTGTCTGTGTACAATGCACTGTGTATGACCTGCCAAGGAGGACTTAGAGAGAATTGGATACTCTCTCCTTGGTTGATATCTGAGGGATGTGTTCTGCTCTTTTTCAGGAATTACAGGAGATATTTAACATCATGCCTTCTCCTGATATATGCCTTCCATTGCAGAGAAATGTATATACCCAAACTTGTGGCCAGCTGTCTACTTTTCTGGCTAAACCTAATCCTCCTTGATGAAGTTAGTGAATGCAGGCTCCTCAGTTTATCATTGTTAGCAAGGCTTCTGGAGTAACAGGGGAAGGGTCAGCCTCTAGGTGTGCAATGATGAGCAAATTCAGAGGTGTGCTATAGCATGCCATAGTGTCCACATGTGCGATGTTGAGCAGGTTCTCAGGTACACTTCGGTGTGTATGTTCCCAGATGTCCTATAGCATTCAGGTTTTCAGGTGCACAGGGGCTCAGCTGTGCATGTTTCCAGGTATGCTATGGTGTGCAGTTTCCCAGTTGTGTAAGTTCCCAGGTATGCTAGGGTGTACAAATTCCCAGGGGTGATATGGCTTCCGGTTCCTAGGTCTTCAGATTCCCAAGTGATCAGGTTCCCACGTATGCTCTGTGGTGCCAGTGACGAAGCATATGATATTGTGCTCCCAGGTGTGTATAATGCCAGGTGTGCTAGACTGTCCAGGCCAGGTGTGCAAGTTCCCAGGTGTGGTCTAGCCTGCAGAATCACACGTGTGTTATTTTGTGCAGGTGTCTAGTGTGGTATGGTTTTTCTCCTCAAGTCAGGTAGAGTCTTGGCTGGCAATTCAACTCTCAGGTAGCATAGTGAGTACAGAGCAGTTTGTCTACACCTAAAGTTTACAGATACATATTGAGGAAAATGGAGAGTCACACCAAATGTTTAGGTTCTCAAATTGTGGGGAGTCACTTTAAAATTCACTTGTCCTTTAGGGAAATGGATTGAGCAGCTGCCACACTTTTTTCCGAGAGGAGGCTTTGTGCCCTTATATAGAAGCACTGGCATTTTTCCAGCTCGTGGCCACATTTAGCAACAATATTAATTTCAGCTTCTCAGTATTGCAGCTGTGAACAACTAAAAAAGGTCATTTTTCTATACTTGAAACATAGGACACATATTAATTTTCCAGTAGATTAACCTAATGATCAAAACCGGAAAAGGAAAGAAAATACTTCTTTGGAGACAAGGGAAGGAAGACAGCCATTTCTTTACCTTGAATCTACCTATTTGACAGAGGTTTGTTTTTGTTTTTGTTTTTGTTTTTTTTCCTGCAGAAGTCCTGGGGTCCAGGTCCTTAGCTGACAGCCACAGTCAGATTGTATACTGCCCTGTGGTTTGATTCAGAATAAGCTTCTGAGGGCCTGCCTATGGCATTCAGGGGAGGGGCTGCAGAGTACACTTTTGTTCCGAGGAGAGAGACATGGGCTTCAAAAGCAGAGATTTTAGGCAGTATGTCCCTAAAGGTATTGCTACCACTAATTATCACTTTTGCCTTGAAATCTCTAGAGTTCTTCTTTTCTTTTTAAATTAGAAAACAAAGATCTGGGCAACTTGAATTACTTGACACACTTTTGCTGACCATTCTCACTTCAGTAACTCCCTCCTATGATTTTCTAGGATTCTCACAATGTAAACACTTCTACACATTGCCATTTTGAGAGTGACATTTAAACGATGATAAACTTATGTAAGCCATTGGATCAAATCTACCGCCAAATATTCTTTTTTAATTCAACTGAATAATCTCATCACTTGGTAATCTTGTTGCTCATTTGGGGAATTCAGTCACAGGGGTAAAAATACTTGAGTGCCTGCATTATCTTAGCTACTGCAGATTAAAATAAACAACCATAAAGGAATACAAAAAGTAACATAGAAGAGTTTGTACAGAAAGTCAGTGTTATGAATAAGATCCTTGATCATGATTTTGAAAAGGGAAGCAAAAGAAAAAAAAAAAAAGAAAAAGAAAAAAAGAAAAAAAAGCAGTGTTTTTGAAAACGAGGAGATAGTCATGTGAAGGAGGACAATATCTTACTCTCCGTTAAACACACTTTCTTGCCCTACGGTCTCTTTGAAATACTTCTTTTATTCATTTCGTTTTGACCTACAACATGACTGGCACATGGCTGAGATCATGATAAGTTAGCTTTGACCATAAAACCATGCAAGTAAATGCCACTATGCTGTCTGCAGAAAATGCAATTCAGTTTATCTGATTCTTTCTGAAGATTAAAGAGAGAACAGAAGGAAAACACTTTGTACCAAAACCCAAAATTATGGGCAATCACTGGATTATTTATATGTTCCCTCCTTTGTGTGCAGACATTTTGTGTGTTTGTTCTTCATTTTGGTTTTCTAAAAATACTTCCTGCATTTTCTCTCTTCTATTTTCCCCAAATGCTGGCTTTACATTAGAAAACTATTTTCCTCAATAATATTGCTGCATTTATTACCATAATCTACATAATGTCTAACTTTTTGTAACTAAGATGTGAATATTCTCTTACATTTATGACTATTTTCCACAAAGAAAATGAGGTTCAAACATTGAAGTTCCATTCCTTAAGATTGCAGGGAAGGCTGCATTTGCATATGAACTTCCCTTATAGCTATTTTGTTTGTTTATTTGTCACTGTTGATAAAAAGTCCTGCTGGGATTTTAATCAAAATTACATTAATCTTTTTGATCATTTTTGGGTAGAATTGACATCATAACTTTATTGAGTCATCCAAACTATGTATGTGAAATATTTTATTTAGGCCTTAAATTTCTTTCAGCAATGTTTTGTAGTTTTCAGTGTTTGGACCTTTTGTATTTTTGTCAAATTCATTGCTTAACATTTTGTAATGCTATTGTACATGGAATTTTATTTATTTCAATTTCCATTTGTTTGTTGCAAGTACAGTTGTTTCTTGGTATATGCAGGAGATTGGTTCCAGTTTGCTCCCCAATACCAAAATCCACGTACTCTCAAGTCCTACAGTCAGCCTCTTGGAAGCCATGTATACAAAAAGTCAGCCTTTCACCTGTGGGTTTCCCATCCTGTGAATACTGTATTCTGGATCCGAGTTTAATTGAAAAAATATTTGTGATATAAATGAACCTGTACCATCCATATCCATGTTGCTTAAAGGTCAGCAGCATATAGAAATACAATAGATTTTGATAGTAATTTTCTACTCTGAAACTTGGTAAACTCACTTATTAGACCTAGTATAATACCTTCTTTTATAGTCTATCACATTTCTTTTGTGGATGATCTTGTAATCTACCATCTAAGATAGTTTTACTTCTACTTTTCTTAGGTGGATGACCTTTATTTCTTTTTCTTGCCTGATTGCACTGTCTAGGATCTCAGTATAATACTGAATAGAAGTTCTGAAAGAAAACATTCTTGTCTAATTCTGATCTTAGGGGTAAATCATTCAGTCTTTCACCATTAATTGTAATGTTACTTTCAAGTTTTTTTGTAAATGACCTAATCAGTTTGAGGAAGTTTTATTTTATTCTTTTTCTACTTTGCTGAGAGCCTTTTCCAAAAATGGATGTTGAATTTTTGTCAGATACTTTTATGCATTAATTGAAACGATCATGTTTAAGTTTTTTAATTTTTTAATATATTGAATTACAATGACAGATTTCTGAATAGTAAACCAACTTTTCATTGCTATAAGTGAGCCACATTTACCCATAATGTATTTTCTTTTTATATATTGTTGGACCAATTAGCTAAATTTTCTTAAGGATTTTAGCATTAACATTTATGGGGGTTATTAGACTACAATTTTCTTATCTGGTAATGCCTGTTTGTCTGATTTTGGTATCAAGTTTCTGGTTTCTGTCCCTACCAAAGGGATTAGGAAAAATTCCCTCCACTTTAGTGTTCTTGAATAGTTCAAATAGAATATATTCTACTATTTGATGCATAAATATTTAGGATTGTGATGTCTTTTGAGTAATTTACTGTATTATGGTTATAGACATATCTTCCTTATTCCTGGTAATGTACTTTAATTTAAAATCCTTGTTTGGTGTTAATACAGTCTATCAGATCTCTTTTTGACTAGGGTTAGCATAATTATACTTTCTCCCATGCTTTTCCTTTTAACAACTTTTTCTTTATTCTTAAAGTAAATTTCTTGTAGGCAACACAGTTTGGTCTTGCTTTTTAAATCCAGTTTGGCAATCCTTTTTAATTGAAATATTTAGATCATTTATATTTCAATGTGACTACTGATTTATGCAATTACATTGTCATATTTCTTTATAATCTATCCTGTTTGTTCTTTGTTACCATTTTCTCTTTTCTTTTTTCTTTTGGAGTAATAGAGTATGTTTTATAATTCCACGGTATTCCCTTTATTGGCTTATTTTAGTGTTTGTAGTATTTCTGAATAGGTCTTGCTTTTCACTTTGTTTTTAAAATTTATTTTCTCTATATAGAGTTCTAGGTTGACAGATTTTTTTCTTCCAATACTTTAAACATATTGCTCCATTCTCACTTGCATTGTTTCCAATGAGAATCTCATATTATCTTTAACTTTATTCCTCTTTGTACAATGTGTATGGTTTTCTCTGTCTGGTTTAATATTTTCCCTGTTCATTTTAATCATTTTAAATGATTCTTTCTCAGCATTAGATACTTTTGGTCACACAAATGTGTTGATTAGTACTCTGCTAAAAACTTGAGAGGGACCCTCTGCAAATATCCAGATCTTTCTCTATTCATCTCTCTCTCAGTCTTTCTCTTCAGGTCTCTCATCTCCAGTATGCAATCCTGTGAATCCTAGCCAGCTTGGTCTGCCCAAAGCTTTTAGTCTGTCACCTCATATCAGAGAATCACAAAATTTTGTCTAATTTCCTCTTCTCTGTCCCTGAAAACTTTTGAAGGCAAAAAGCTGTGGTGGTTATTGAGCTCACCTCAGATGTTTCTGATATATTAGTGATCACTGTCTTTAATGGCATGATGTCTCTTGAAGGCAATTGTTTCACGCATTTGGTTGGTCTGTTTGTGTGTTTAGCTTGTTTCAGGCAAGTGGTAAAACCTAGTCTCTGTGAGTCCATCTTGACCTGATATAAAAGCCCCATTATAGTTAAATCTTAAAATTCACTTAGAACGTGAAATATCTTAATGCATTTAGCAATTACAGAAGTTTGTGTATTCCTTCAATTGGTTTTTCTCTTGATCAATATGTATTGATTCTGACAAATGATACAGTTGTTGGTCATGTAGTTCCCTTGGAATCCTCTAGTTTCAATAAAATCAATAGCTATTGAGAAAGAAACATTTATCATACCTCTGAATTTATCTTAGGACCATAAAATATATTTATTGGAAATAAAAAGAGGTGTAGAATTGTTACATGAAAGATAATTTCACTTAACTTTTGGTTAACGTCCAGAAAAATATATGTTCTGGTTGTCTATTGGTGTATAATAAATACTTCCATAACAGAGTGGCTTTAAAAAGCAACAATCATTTTATTATTAACTCTCATGATTTTGTACTGTGGCTAGACTCTAAAAGATGATTCTTGCTCAGTGTCTCTCTTACACCAGTTGGGCTGAGGTCACTTTGAATTTCACTCACATGTCTGAAGGTTGGTACTGGGTGTCATCTGGCAGGTTCAGTGTGCACCTATGCATAAATGCTTCATATAGCCTCTCTGCTCCTCATCGCATGGTGAACGGCTTCCAAGAACAAGTGTCACAAGTGAATCTGGGAAAGAATGTCCATTGCCTAGCCTTGAAACTCACGTAGTTTCACGTCCACAGTAGCCACAAACCCACTCAGGGTGCACTTGATGGTAGGGGTGTTCAAGTCACAGTATACGAAGGCATTAATAGCAGACCCTTTGAGGTCTTCATGGAAAATATAACCTGCCACAATGACCTTTAATGAGATACTTGACTATAATAATATGTCATAATAGGTGTAGTGCCATGAGCAAGAATGTCCAAAAAATACCTAAAAGCTCATTCTGGGTTTTATGGGCAATGAACTAACTAGGACTGAGAGTTCCTCATTCTTGTAGTGGTAGGGAAGTGATAGGATTTTCCCCCCAATACTGTAGATGATCCTTTCCATAGACTCTATGTTCCCTAGCTGATGAGCAGTTGGATTTCCTAGATAACTCTTCTAAAGCATTGGCACTTCCACCAAGACTTCTTGGGGTGCCAGGCTGCCCGCACATTCCCCCATTGGCAAGTTTGCTTCATTATGCTAGTCCCACAGGAGGGTAGATTACCATGCGGACTTGCCCTTCCAGAGCTGTAGCTTGACACTAGCTTGCCTCCTGTGAGATTATGGGAGAAACGGGACTATCTTTTGGTATAGTGGATTTTCTTTTTCTCCAATAAAGTCTTTATCTCAAGCCATATTATGTGATTCTGTGAAATGTTTCTTGGCTCCTAATGTATAATTGGCAGAAACTCAGAAGCAAAACATTATGGTACAACCATATGAAAGAGTAAGGAAGTAAGTCTGATACATATTTATATGGTATATATCTCATCAGTAGCATTCATGGTGAACCTTGATAGAATTTGATGCATTTTTAAAATTTCACTTATATTTATTTGCTAGATGGTTGATACTTGTGCAATTCAGAAGCATATAGTAAAAACTAATTTGGCAGTTTGTCAACTCCAAAATAGCAGGGAAAGTACTGCAAATACCTCTATTGTTTAATGTGGCACCTGGCACATACTAGTGGTTCAATACTTTGAAAGAATGAACAAAGGAATATATAGGAATTTATTGGTCTTTCTTACTACAAAATACCTGTTTTCATAGCTCCTAAAAAGGCCACCTTGCATTTTGTGATAGGTCCTCAGTTTTCTCAAATTGTATTGTAAACACTATAAATAACATGAGTCTCAATGGTTCAAAGCTGATAATGTCCAATGGTTAAGAGAATGTCTTACTCTTTGTTGGGCACACGATTTATCATAAGAAACTGGGGTTCAAAAATTTAAAATATAAAAATAAATTTTATGTATAAGACAAGCATATATTAATATCTTTAATATTTAAATACCTTCACAAATCAAATAAGAAAATTAATAGGTATCAGTAGAAATAATGACTAAAGACTACAAATAGTAATTTCCTTGTAGAGGAGATAGAAAGACTGATGAACATACAAAAACATTTTTGATGTTCACCACAATGTAAATGATTAGTCAAATTGAGAATGATAAGAATGAATGATAATATACATTATCAATGACAGTAAGGTTAAAAAATGCAATGTTATGAACCTCTAAAAAGAATGCTAGTTGATCCAAACTTGCTGGGAAATGATTTGGTAATACTTATGAAAATTATTAATTAAGCTACTCTATTTATGTGAAGGCAGCCTAAAAAAGTAAAGATATTTTCAGGTTTTTAGTCTTATAAGTTTGTCAGAAAATTGAGATAACCTTAGGTCCATGAAAATAAGTTTTTTTAAATAACAACACCCTGTAATCCCCACACTTTGGAAGGCCGAAGTGAGTGAATCACGAGATCAGGCATTCAAGACCAGCCTGGCCAACACAGTGAAACCCCATCTCTACTAAAAATACAAAAAGTTAGCCAGGTATGGTGGTGGGCACCTGTAATCCCAGCTACTTGGGAGGCTGAGGCAGGAGAATTGCTTGAACCTGGGAGGAAGAGGTTGCAGTGAGTTGAGATTGCACCACTGCACTCCAGCCTGGGCACAGTGCAAGACTCCATCTCAAAATAAAATAAAATAAAAACAACATACTTACCCATGGACTATTATGTAGTCAGTTCAAATTACATTGAAGAGTAATATTTTATAAGATGCATTTTTTGCCATATGAAAGGCATATTTTAAAACACTGAGTACTGAATGATCTCTTTCTGAAAAAATAAAATGAAATAAATAGAAAAATAACTTGGCAGATTATAATAAATTGCTGAGAGGGAATCTCAGTGGTAGTACTGTGGGTGATTTTTATTTTCTTACTATTGTTTTTCTGTACATTTTCATTTATATGGTGTAAATGAATTAATTTTTTGTTGGAAAAACAATAACAAGTAAAAACAAATAAACAAAGCCTGAAGCTGAATAGAGCCTTGAGGCTGTAATGTCTTCTTTGATAGTGGTCTCCTCACCAACTGAAATAGCAGTAAAGCCATCTGTAGCTGTGATTCTGAGAACATATGCACTAACAACTTAACAGCTTTTTCAAGCTCTCTTCAGTTTCACTTGGATAACTTACTGAAGTCTAAGTTAGATAACTAAGAAATTTCTCCCCAGTTACAGGATAGTTTGCCTATTTCAATCAAAATGTAAGTGATTACTAACTAATTAACTCATTCATTCAAAGTTAGACTAACATTTCATTGGGTTTCTGCTGCTGGGGTAAGTTGTGGGACATTGACAATACAGATGACTGGTGCTTGCCCACTGAATGCTTGCAATTTATATGTCATCACAGGTCATTTTCATGCATCTTGACTAGCGATTTAAATATATCCTTTAAAATAAGTTTAAATCAGCAGGTTAATCTCAAAATTGTCCTATCTATTAATTGGCTGCATTGTTGCATTCAATACACTGTTTCTTATATTGGGTAGTGATACAGTTTGACTATGTTCCCACCCAAATCTCATCTTGAACTGTGGTTCCCATAATCCACATATATCATAGGAGAGACCTGGTGGGAGGTAACTGAATCATGGGGGCAGGCTTTCCTCTGCTGTTCTCCTGATAGTGAATAAGTCTCATGAGAGCTGATGGTTTTATAGAGGGCAGTTCCTCTGAACACACTGTCTTGTCTGCCACCGTGTAAAATGTGCCTTTGCTCTCCCTTCACCTTCTGCCATGGTTGTGAGGCTTCCCCAGCCATGCTGACCTGTGAGTCTATTAAACTTCTTTCCTTTATAAATTATCCAGTCTTGGTATGTCTTTATTAGCCATGTGAGAACAGGCTAATACAGGTAGTATTTTTTTTTTGGATAGATTTTTCCAAAAGGGTGTTTGTGACATGTACAATTAACCTATTGCAGATCTTTCTACTTAATGAAGAGAAAACATATTTGCAGGACTCCCATATTAACCTTAATTCTTTCCTCCTCCATACTGCTTTGAAAGATCTTCACATTTTCAGTGTATTTATAAATGGTGGGGCCAGAATTCATTGTTTTAAATTACAGAGTACAATGTAACCAACATTGAAGAAATCAATTGAAACTATTATTGTTAAATTGAAGTGTTCACATCATTTTAATCAGATATCAGGAGATACAACATATTGGGTAATATGCAGTCAGGAAAAAGTGCATATAACATTGATGGAAACACAGGAATTAGATTATTAGCCAAACTCCTGCTTACATATGAAATATAAAGTTCCTCTAACATTCCACAGAAAGAAAGAGTTATCTTTCTGCATCTCTGAAAACCTCCCATCTGGTTTACATAGTGAGGTAAAAATGTCCGTAATATACCAAGAAATCTGAGGCAGGTACATAAGATCAAAGATTTTCTTTCCTAACCCAGGAGCTAAAATGAGAAGAATCCTCTGAGTTTCCTGTTTAACCAAAGCACCCAAGCAGTGATTACAGCCAAAGGCTGTCTTCCTCTCTTTTGATATTCAAGAGATTTAAGTCACCATCTCTCTAATCATAGCATTGAGTACTGTAATAGACTTTTCTGAAAGAAGATAAAAAAAACCTTCCCTTATCTTTTTATGATAAAAATTCAGTGCCATATAGAAGCAGAAATGCTTTTCAAGCTTCCTAGAGAAGTTCATCCCCTGCAGAAGGTTAGTAATTTGACATGACAGTAACATATTCTCTTGGTAGAGAGAATAATTGTACCCTGCCGTACTCTGTGCATTGGAGACAGTCATGAAGATCTACTAAGCTTTATCTAAATGCAGCCCAGCAAATTACACTAATGAATGCTTGATGCTAGATTAACATTCAGAAAATCCATTGTTTTGGCTTCATATGATTGCAGTGACTGAACTAATTTGAAACAAATCTCTCTAGCATCGTCATTGTCTTCTCTTTATAAAGGAAAATTTTATTCACCATCCTGAGTTAAAATAGTGACTCAGATTTGAAAATCACGTCGAGTGGACTTAGAGTGGAAATGAACTAAGCAGTGTCTTTCCTGCTTCTACTTTTTATGATTCCTATATTATCTTTACTTTACCATTCTATTACTTTTAAAGACAAATTCTTTATCATGTGATTTTCTTGCTGATACATGTATTCCAAGCTTCTGTTTTTGTCAGCACAGTGGATAAATGTGAACTGACAGACTCTGACGTAGAAGATAAGGACAATGTGGGGTGGGTGCCCAAATCGGGTATAGAGAATTAGGACTCTGACCTTGCAGAGTCAGACCTCTGCATGTGAGGAAAGTCAAGGTCAAGAAAAGCAAGGAATCAAAAGCAAGACAGATGTACAAGAGTCAGTTAAACATAGTAAGAGCAATGGAATTGCGGGAGCACAGTCATCAGAAATTAGTGATTAAACAGAGAAGAAATACACATGTGGAAATATGATAATGCGGAATGTCATAAGTTGATAGTCAAGCATCAAAAAATTTGAAAGAACGTGATGAAAACACAAGGTAGTGAATCTAATATCCAGGCTGGGAATTTCATTGTCAACAGGGTGAGATGTCATGTACAATTAGTGAAGAAAAGAGTCTCTCCATGATATCCCATCTCATCATATTGTAATGTCATTTTTTTCCAAATGGGAGATAAAAAATTCAAGTTACCACAGGTATTCAGTGAGGTGTTATGTCCATCGTGGTTCAGTAAAAATAATTATGGTAATCATCCCGAGTTTAAGGAGAAGGAAAGTACAGTTTTTCACATTAATAGTACTCCGTGTCACATTTATTTGACATGTAAAAGATATTAGACACTTGGATATAAGGTATTATATACATATTATTTGTATTTTAAGCCCAAAGCCTTTTAATATTGAAATAAATATACAGAGACATATCAAATTAAATGTTTGAATTTAATCCAGGAGTCTTTTATGAGAATCAGGGGAGAAACCTAAGAGACATAATTGGGTAATAATGCCTGGACAGACTGGGCAAGGGGAGATAAGAGAAACTTTCTTTCCCAGATGCAATCCATTCAATTTCTTTTCCTTAAGCCATTCTCTTTTACATTTCTAATGAATAATTTCCTGCTTCTTGTAGATGCCAGTTTCCAGGGGGGGACAAATACTGGTTTATACAGAGAAACGATCATCACATATTCCTCTCGGTGAGAATTTTTTTTTAAAATAAGTATATATAAGGCAAAACCTGCATATGAAGCTAAGCACGTGTTCTTTTCTGTACTGTCAGTTTGTTTCATGATCAATATTGTTTAAACTGACTGGAGATTAGAAATAACTTTGTTCTCCATAATATGGTCTGATTAGTGAGTGTTCGAATAACCACACTTATGATGCCATGCCTGTCTTAGCCTACCTACTTCCCTGCCTGTTTTTGTTTTCAAGGAATGCACCAGAAGTCTTGATGCTGAAGGGACCTGTAGCTGCCACCTCCAACTCCCTTACATTTGGAGTGGAGCTGCAGGGGTGCATTGTGAAGTTTCCTGCCATTTGAGTCAATGGTTTACTAGCTGTATATGTTGCTTGATATTTTCACCAAAGGTAATCTTCAAAGCAGTAGAATGTGATAAGTTCCAAATATCTTTCATAGGAACACCTAATATTACAAAAGCACAACTGGTTTTTCTTCTGTCAATACAGAGCATTTGCAGCCAAGCTATTCCAGTTTTGATGGTCAGAATCAGTGATAAAGATTAAAGGGAGCAACGATTTGTTGATTGAGCAGAGAGGGTAATACAATTATACTTACTGATTTCTTCATAAGGCAATTTAATCTTGCTTTACTTTCTTGCAAAGTCCTGTGAGCTGTGTCATCAATGTTCTCTGGCAAAGAATTTAAACCTTTTATTCCTTTGGATAGTGAAGGCAGGACTGTACCCCTTTTGATCTTAGATTATAAACTTCTTCAGGGCATGGACTTTGTCGGCTAAATTCGCTTGAAATCAAGCATCGCACCATTACAGAGAGAACTTGGTATTCCATTCTTTTCTATGGGTGACTTTTTCCTACCATTATTCATCATATATACATGCCTTTTTATGTCCAACCTTCAGAATAGGGCAGTACCTTCCATACTCTTTGTAACAGCACCAAAAGACGGTTGTTTCTCATACTATGACATAGTATGATACAGAAGAATGCCTCTTCTGAAGCCTTCATATGACTGCCAGTGACAAAAGATGACTACCAGTTTCTCCAAAAAGATGGTTGTTTCTCCAAATGAAATGACTGCATCCACAACTGATTTATCAACATAAGATATACTTGCATTTCTGCAGGATTATCTCAGAACTCTTTGCTGAATGCATGGCTGTCTCATCCCCTGACGCTCATTCCCTTAAAGCTGAAATAAATTGGATTTGATAATCTGGACTCTCTTACATATCAATGCTCTCGTACTCAAAGGTGCTGGTGGTAATGACCATAAAAATCAGGATTTTTAGGAGAATGATGGAGGTGGCTGAATGTTGTCACTGAATTGTGATTAAGCTGTTTGAAAGGGCCATCCTTGCTTACAGCTACGCTTGTAGATTTAATGATCAGTGTGAAGGCTTTCCTTTAAAATACCAACTTGCCCTTTAGAGCTGCTAACCAGAACAAGTTGACTTCTGGCACAGCTGCCTAGCTCTCCACAGCCTGGCTACTCAAAGTGTGGGCTCTGGCCATCGTTGGCATCACCCGGGAAGTTGTGAGAAATGCAGAAATTTCGGCCTCCAAGCTCACTCCAGGCCTATTACATCAGACTCGGCATCAGAACAAGGTCTCACGATGGCTGCCACGCTAACATTTGAGAAGTGGGGCTCTGTATTGGGTCATGTTTGCTGAGATTGTGATTTAAAGACCCCGCTTGTTTTGCTTCCTAGGATGTGATGCCCTATTTCAACAAGGCCTCACTGAGCTGGGTACTAGTACTCACTTGACGCCTTTGACGAGTCCAGTGGAAACACCTCATGGAGAGCATCTCTTTAGTGCCAGGTGACTTCCTGAGTCTCAGGGCTGGTTACTGACGATTTTTGTTCTGCAGCCCTCGTATCTAATGCCACTGTTTCTCACTTTATTTGGTTAAGAAACATAGAATTATGATAAAGTATGATGCAGAAGAATTTTTATTCCTCTGAAGCCTTCATATGACTACCAGTGACGAAATAAATGAAAGGCATATGTGTCCGCAGCCTGCGCAAGTGTTTTGATATCGAGATGTCCAGATGCTGAAAATTAATGCAAATGTTGTTTTAAGCTTTGGAGCAGGGTGCTCGAGAATGCCTATTTAAACTTAATGTATACAGTATTAAAGATGTTAGAAAGATATGCAGAACATTGTAAATTAGACTAAGTTTATGATCAATTAATCTTTTTTGAGCACTTCTGGACAAAGCTGAGAAAAGTAAAATTGTACCCATAACCTCATCTTTGTCATACTGTCATGAAATGTTTACATGTATGGAATTTTAAGGCTTCCTGAGATACAATAAAAGTAACACTGGTATACAAGAATGATAATTCCTCATCCACTATTCGTATTGCACACAATTTTCATTTGAACAGTGGGTTTGCAAGGTATCAACTAGAAACTCTTCAATGTTCCATTTTCAGGATTGTGCGTGCATGGAACAAAGTGTAATGATATTGATCCCACCAGGAAGAAACTCCTCATCACTACCTCAGTGCCATCACTTAGCAACAGTTTATAATTATCAAAATTAGGCATAGAAAGTGTTTAAGAATCTGCTATCTTGCCAGGTTTTTCAGAACTCCATCCCATAGGATGATCTTTAACCTGCTTTAGTTTGGATTCTGTTTGAATGACCTATTGATTTCTCTCTTTACAAAGTTAGATAATCTAACTTTCTGTTCTTAATTTTTGAAGAGTTAGACTTATGCAAAGAGCTACCTATGACATAGAAGTTTAAGAATTATTGGCCGGGCGTGGGGGCTCATGCCTGCAATCCCAGCACTTTGGGAGGTTGAGACAGGTGGATCACGAGGTCAGGAGTTTGAGACCAGCGAACAACATGGTGAAACACTGTCTCTACTGTGGTGTGTGCCTGTAATCCCAGCTACTCGTGAGGCTGAGGCAGAAGAATTGCCTGAACCCAGGAAGTGGAGGTTGCAGTGAGCTGAGATCGCACCATTTCACTCCAGCCTGGGTGACAGAGTGAGACTCTGTCTCAAAAATAAAAATAAAAAAGAGAATTATTTCAGTGTCATTTAATCCATGTAAAGAGACTTAAACACTTTCACTCACAGCTCTCTAATGACTATGAAACACTTCATTATTATTTGTGAGTGTTGTCTTATATGCACAGTGACATTATGATCATTTAACATGTCTATTTCTGCATAACTCTCTTCCTCACTTTTGGTATTGCCAGTACAACTGTAGGCTGGTAGCATTTCGCAGAAATCTTAACACAAACTCTTACAGCTCTTGCTTCATCCGGGGCATGGATGGCTGATAAGAACAAATTAATCTACACAGCATCTTTTAAAATTTATGTTTTTTTACCCTGGTACATTTATGGCATTAATCTGCAGCTGTGAATAAATTCAATAGGAAAATTAATTATTATAGACAGACATCAAAACTTACTTCTTAAGTTAATACTCTGTGGAGTCTAAAGGCTTGTAGAGATCCCCATTAACTCATTAAATATTGATGGTCTAGTATGCATCAAGCATTGCTATGCACAGAAGATGCAGCATAGAAAACTGACATAAAATGCACCTTTATGCCAATAAGGGGGCCAAACAAACATTATCAGCACAAAAATAATTGTCCCCTTATTTGACTGAAATAATTTGTATTGCCTATAGATAGAAACTGAGGAGTCTGAGGGTCCTTGACTAAGAATTTGAAAGAACTCACTAGATAGATCACATCAGAACTCCTCTTTGTGTAACTAAGGGAGCATTGTTTTGGCAGTCTAAGGCTTTTTCTCAGTCCCAGCCAGTCTGGAGGAGGACTCTGCAGAAGTGGAGAGAAAGTAAACATTATTCTGGGAACATGTTCAAATTATGTGACTTTCAGTGATTTATCTTTTCCCACATTACAGCCTTAAACTACATTTCCTCTGAGAATATATATTTGTTGTATCAAACAGGTTGGAAAGTTAAATCTTGAAAATTATTTGAGAAAAGATACAGGCATCTGTGTAACACATGCCAATGAAGAATTCCCTGGAGATCTGGCATGAGGGGACCATTCCTACCTAAAGTGGGCTCTGTCTATAACAACGGAGCCCATTCCTTGGGATATTTTTATGATATTTGATAAATTAATAACTAGCGCTAAAATCCATAGGAGTCAAATTCCCCTGTGAATGACTGGGATGGAGGAAAATACACCAGTGGAGAGGTAGAATGGGGAGGAATCACGCCTTTGAATAATCTCCCTTTTGAGTTTTGGTGAGGTTCTAAAAGAGTGGAGGGTTATTCCTAGGGAGGAGTTTAAAAGAAGAAATTTCAGGAGAGATGGAAACCTGAGAACAGGTTTGTGCTATGCAATGGGAGTATGCCAGGAATAGGCCCTTTGGGGAAGAAAAAAAAAAGAATTTAGCTTCCAGCAGCTTTTCTTTCAATGGTAAAGAATGCCAATGTGCTGCTAAATATTACCATCCGTCTCTAAGTTTCTCCCTCAGATATCAAACAGTCCATTTGCTTATGTCTGTCTTGAAGCCTGCACACAGAGGTGTTGTGTACAACTACAATGTCTGGTATAATGGTGAAGCCAATGCCACCAGAACAATAAAGCAGTAACTGAGAAGCAGTTATGCCACAAATCCACGTGGCTTGCACTGGTGAAGGGAGGGCAGCAACATCATATTCAGGCTGTGGGTCATCCAAGGAATAAATGTGGATGGAAGGCCCATATGAACAAGCCCTCATAGCCCTCATGCGGAGAACTCAGGATAATTTTGGGTCAAATATGTCCACATTGCCTGGAAATACTTGGCCTGCAAATGATGCATCGTGGTATATGGTGATGAATGAATGAAGAAGCTTAGAGTTTAGTCATAATCTCCAATACTTCCAAGGACAAATTGAGTAGAGATAGTTGTTCTTGCTTGGTAGGTTCTGATAATCCTCATTCACACACACACACACACACACACACACACACACACACACGCACACCAGGAGAGGAGAGAGAGAAAGAGAGAGGAAGAGGGACAGGGAAATTGATTTCACAAACGAGAAACATAAGATGAGGTTGATCAGGTTGTCAGGGCTCAGATTATATAAAGCCTTGTAGATGTTAGTAGGAGTTAACATTATATGCTAAGTGCAATGGTTTTAGGCTGTATAAACTTTAAATTGTTCTTTTTGTGTTTTCACATTAGAGATCATCCTGACAACATTGCAGAGAATAGATTAGTCAGGGGCAAGGATGAAATAGGGAGCCAGTTAAATGACTATGATGTTAGTTTTTGGGGAGCTGGTTTTGTCTTTTTAGTTTTTATAATGGCAAGTGTGTAGATTCCAGTTATATTTTAAAGATATTCATATTTTAAAGGTGTTGAGGAGAAGTGTGATATTCATGTTTTAAAGCTATTGAGGGGAAATGATTATTGGTACAGAAGTACTAATAATGATTTATCTTGGAAACACTGTTAAAGTAACAGATGAGCAATTCATATTTGAAGTGTTAGGGTTTGGTTACAATTCGGGGACACCTGTGGGATCTGTGGAAACACAGGCAGGTGAATTTGAAGGTGTAGAGGTTTGAGGTGAAGATGTACATTTAGAATAAGCCGGGCACATAGCATCATGTCATGTGAGATGATGTACCAGAATGAATCCTAAATTTCAGAATCTAGAATAAAACAAGTGAAAGGGGGACTGTGAAAAGTAATGAAAATTGAGTGTGCACAAGAGACTCAAAAAGATCTGTCAAAAAGAAAAAACACCTATAATTTTTGGTATTGTATGTATCAAGAGAAGAGTGTTTCAAGACAGAATCAAGTGGGAAGCTGTGAGAAGTCAGATAACTACTGAAAATGTCTATTGAAGTCACCAACATGAGCATCATTGGTGACTTTAGCAAAAGTAGGTTAGATGTATACTATTGGGTAGATGTCTACTGGAGTACATAGGTATCTACTAGAGTGAGTAGATATTTCCTGGAGACAGCATATATCTACTGGAGTAAGTATATGTTTACTGAAGTTGGTAGATGTCTACTGGAAAGGGTAGGTGTCTACAGGAGTTGATGGGTGTCTACTGGAGTGAATAGAGTCTACCAGAGTAAGTAGATATCTACTGAAGTTGGTAGATGTCTACTGGAGTTGATGGGTGTCTACTGGAGTGGGCATATGTTACTGGAGTAAGTAGATTTCTACTGAAGTGGGTAGATGTCTACTGGAGTGAGCAGGTGTCTACTGGAGTCGATAGGTGTCTGCTGGAGTTAATATGTGCCTACTGGAGTGGGCATCTATCTACTGGAGTAAGTAGATATCTACTGAAGTTGGTAGGTGTCTATTGGAGGAAGTAGATATCTACTGAAGTTGGTAGGTGTCTATTGGAGTGAGTAGATGTCTACTGCAGTGGATGGATGTCTACCGGGGTGAGCATATGTCTACTGGAGTAAGTAGATGTCTACTGAAGTTGGGAGATGTCTACTGAAGCTGGTAGATATTTACTGAAGTTGGTAGATGTCTACTGGAGTGGATAGGTGTCTACTGGAGTAGATATGTCTGCTGGAGTGGGCATATGTCTGCTGGAGTAAGTAGATGTCTACTGTAGTTGGTAATGCCTACTAGAGTGGGCAGGTGTCTACTGGAGTGGGTCGGTATCGACTGGAGTGTGTTAGATGTCTACTGTTTGGTAAGTATCTACTGGAGTGGGTAGTTGTCTATTGTTGGGTTGATGTCTACTAAAGTGGGTTGAAGAGTGACTGGACTTTGAAGAAGAAAAGACTGTATACATGTGCATTTGTCTATGCTAAATAGTCACAATTTGGAATATTGGGCAATTTCTTCAAGACTGGTTGTGGAAGCTCGTATATGAATTATCAGTTCCTTATTTCAAAAGTTTAGTAGATGTTCTCTAGATCATGGAGATTTTGTTGAAACCCTAACAGCATTGGTGATATCATCAGAAAGGGGATAAAAGTCCATTTTCTGCATCTGTCTACAAACAGAATTTGCAAACTGTTTCCACTGAAGCCTCTCAGGGGTGTGAATTTTGCTCTCCAGCCTTATGTCTCATTGATCATGCTTGTTTCAGCTGGGAAGTCTAATATGATTTTCCCTGAACAACAATAAACATTCAAGTATTACACTGGCATTTCTTTCTTTTCTTCATTTAACTTGCAATCTCAACCTGAAACAAAAATTATTGGGTGTGAACCCCCCAAAACTGAGACAGATGTTAGTTTATTTAGAAAGTTTATTCTGCCAAGATTGAGGACACACACCAGTGACACAGCCTCAGGGGGCTCTGATGACAAGTGCCTAAGGTGGTTGGGGTGCAGCTTGGTTTTATACATTTTAGGGAGACACGAGACATTGATCCATACGTGTAAGATATACATTGGGTCAGTCCTGGGAGGTGGGACAATTTGAGGCAAAGGCAGCACAACTAGAAGTGGAGAGGGGGCTTCCAGGTCATAGCTGGATAAGAGACAGACAGATAGTTGCATTCTTTTGAGTTTCTGATTAGCCTCTCCAAATAAGGCAATCAGATATACATTGATCTCAATGAGCAGAGGGGTGACTTTGAATAGAATGGGAGGCTAAGAGATTCTCAGCATGACGTTTCTCTTTAGCTTAGTGATTTTGGGGCCCCAAGATTTATTTTCCTTTCACATTGGAATGGCTTGATGATGCCTGATGTGGTAATCATGGTCTAGATGGTGACAATCACTAAGTATAAAATAGCAGATTTAAATGCGGTGCATTGTTCGTGCTTAATACAAAAGATCTCCTAGTAATATTACTATTAGAAAGAGCTTGAGGAGAGATCCAAGATGGCCAATTAGCAACAGCTCAGGAATGTAGCTCCCAGTGAAAGCGCAGAGAACGAGGGGACGCTGCACTTTCTGACGAATTTTTGTTGCCCATAGATGGAGATTCCCAGCAGAGGGGCCACACAGGTCACCAGCGTGACTCTTTTGGCCGGCGCGGCTGTTTTGCCAGTGCCCCAGTGTGGCGCTTCTTGGTGCGGAGCATACGGGACAGACGGGCTCGGCTGGTCCCATCCCCGCAAGGAAAACAGCAATTGGAAGCACTGAGGACTGAGAGTTTCACAGCAAGCACAGCGAACTCGGGAAGGTCCGGCTCTGTGGGGAATGGGCATCCGCCAAAGGAAGACCAAGAAATGGAAAAACAACTTCATCACTGGGCGGAGAGAGATCCAAGATGGCCACGTAGCAGCAGCTCAGGATTGTAGCTCCCAGTGAAAGTGCAGAGAGTGAGTGGATGCCGCAATTGCAGACGAATTTTTGTTGCCCACAAACTGGGAGATTCCCGGTGAAGGAGCCACACAGGTTGCCAGCGCGACTCTTTTGGCCGGCGCGGCGCTTCTCGGTGCGGAGTATACGTGACTGGGTGCCCTTTTAGTCGGGCTCAGCTGCTCCCATCCCCGCAAGGAGAACAGTAATTGGAAGCGCTGAGGACTGAGAGCAAGCACAGCTGAACCCAGGAAGGCCCAGCTGTGTGAGGAAGGGGCGCCCCTCGAAGGAAAACTAAGAAGCAGAAAAAACTTCATAACCAACAAGCTGGACGTCCACTCAGAGACCCAATCTGAAAGTCGGTAATTACAAAGACGACAGGTGGATAAATCCACAAAAATGGGAAGAAACCAGTGTAAAAAGGCTGAGAACACCCAAAATCAGAATGCCTCTCTTCCCACAGGGGATCGCAGCTCCTCATCAGTAAGAGAACAAGGCTTGACAGAGGATGAGTGTGATGAACTCACAGAATCAGGCTTCAGAAGGTGGATAATAAGAAACTTCTGTGAGCTAAAAGAACATGTTCTAACCCAATGCAAAGAAACTAAGAACCTTGAAAGAAGATTAA
>CAUYQU010020093.1:0-11997 GCA_963574635.1 Cheracebus regulus
ATAACTGGAAGTAAATCACTCCCCAGCAATTGCATAGCATTTCACAGGTTTAAATAAAATATTGGTTGGCTGCTTATTTGTTATTTTCATCCCCTATTCCTTCCTGTCTCCATTGTTAAGCACAATTATTGGCATAAAAGACGTTTTTAATATCCATTTTTAAACTGCATTCTAGCCTGGGCAATAAAACAAGAATCCCATTCTCTCTCCCTCTTTCTCGTCCTCTTTCTTTCTCTCTTTCATTCTGTTTTTTTTTCTTTTGCTGTTTCTTTCTTTCTTTCTCCTTTTCTCTCTTTTTCTAAATAAATAAATAAATTAATTAATTCATTAAAAGACAATGGAAGAGGAACAAACTAAACCTAAAGCAAGCAGAGAAATAAATAATAGAAATGAAAGGAGATAAATAATAAAGAGAATGGAAAAACAATAAAGAAAAAATCAAAAATTGCTTCTTTGAAAAGATATAAAAACTGATAAACTTTTAAGTAAACTGACCAAGAAAAAAAGACAGAAGACTCAAATTACCAAGATCAGGAATGAAAGAAGATGAAAGAAGTTATGTTCAATAAATGTAAATTGTGGGGAGCTAGGGGGCAGACTGTAATGGTTGAACAGTACCCCCAATACCTCCAAAATATGCCTGTGCCCTAACCCTCAGAATTGTGGATGGCAACTTATTTGGAAGAAAGATCTTTGCAGATGTAATTAAGTGAAGTATCTTGAAATGAGATCGATCTGGATTATGCAGGTATGCCTTAAATCCAATGGCAAGTGTCCTTATAAGAGACAGAAAAGGAACAAACAAAGACAGAGAGGATAAGGCTATATGAAGATGGAGGCAGAGATTAGATTATGTTACCACAGGACAAGGAAGCCAAGGAATTCTGATAGCCACCAGAAGATGGAAGAGGCAGAGAAGAATTCTTCCCTAGACCCTCCAGAGGGAGTGTGGACCTGCTAATTCCTTGATTTCAGACTTCTGGCCTCCAGAAATGAGACAATAATATACTGTATTATGCCACTAAATTTATAGCATTTTTGTTATAGTATCCCTGGGAAATTAATAGAGATGGAATGTTCCTCTACCTGATAAATGGTATTTATGAAAACCATAGCTAACATCATACTTAATGGTAAGACACAATGCTTCTCTCTTACAATCAAGAACAACAATGTCCAGTTTTTCAGCTTCTAGTCAACATTGTAGCATGGGTTCCAGAAAAGGAATTAGGCAAGAAAATCAAATAAAATGAATCCATATGGGAAAGGAAAAAGTAAAAAACAGTTTCTCTTCACAAATGCCATGATTGTGTATCTATCACCTCCTAAGGAATCCACAAAAGCAAATAATCAAGACTGTGTGGTACTGATATAAGGACAGACACACCAATGAAATACAATTGAGAGTCCAGAATCCCATTCTGATACTTATGGTCAATTGATTTTTGATAAGTTTGCCAAACAAATTCAATGAAAGAAATTATAGCCTTAGCAAAAAATAGTGCTGGAACAACTGGGTATCTATAAACAAAAGGAAAGAATTGGACTTCTTTCTCATGCCACAATTAAAACAGATGACAGACCTTAACGTAGAAACAAAAATTATAAAATGCTTAAAATATGGATTAAATCTTCATGACTATGGGGTAGTCAAAGCCTTCTAAGATGTGACATCAAAAGCACAAGGAAGAAACAAAAAATTAGATAAATCAGATTTCATCAAAATTAACTTTTAGGCTTCAAAAGATGCCATATAGCTATCTTTCTAAAACCCATAGGATAGGAGCACATGTTTGCAAATCATATATCTGATAAGCAACTTACATGTACCATATATAAAGAACTCACAAATCTGTTATGGACTGAATATTTGTGTCCTCTCAAATTTCATATATTGAATCTGTAAGCCTCATTGTAATGGTATTTGGTTACAGGACTTTTGGGAGACAATGAGGGTTAGATGAGGTTATGCGAGTATAGCACTCATGATGGGATTAGTGCCCTTTTAAGAAGAGACACAAGAGATCTTGCTCTATCTCTCCCCTCACCACATGAGAACACAGTGAGAAGGTGGCCATTTACAAGAGGGAATGGAGACTTCACCAGAAACTGACCATGCTGGTTCCTTGATCTTGGACTTCTAGCCTTCAGAACTGTGATCAAATAAATTTATGTTGTTTAAGCCATCCAGTCTATGGTATTTTGTTAAGGCAGCCTAAGCTAAAACACAGTTCAATAATAAAGACACAGTAATGAAATTTTTAACGTAGACAAACAAGTTGAATACACATTATCCGGAGAAGATACACACATGGCCAATAAGTACAAGAAGCAATACTCAATATTATTAGCCATTAGATAAATGCAAATCAAAACCAGAATGAGATACCACTTCACACCCAGTAGAATGGCTAAAATCAAAAGGATAGATAATAACAAGTGCTGGTGAGGATGTAGAGAAATTAGAGCCTTCGTAAGTTTATGTGGGAATGCAAAATGTTCAGTCACTCAGGAGTCTGGCAGTCCTTCAAATGTTTAAATGTAAAGTTACCATGTGATAACCTAACCTAACCTGGGTTAGCCTAACTGACTCCATCTTAGCTGCAAACCTGACAAAGCTCGCTTGAGCCTCTCCCTCCCTGCCGCAGCCCCTCAGGTGCATTACTGGGTCATGCTGCACTAAAAGCTTTGAACTGTTAAGAGTGGTTCACATTGTTCATAGTACCTGTAACCACTGTAACCGCATCCTGCTTGGCAAGTCTATCTGCTATTATGAATACCTTCCTTGGTGATCGATTGTATGGAAAGTTCTCCCTGCTACTCCCCTTAGTGACTGTATGGAAATACCCTTAGCAATCAACAATCCTGGGAATGTCCTGCCCTCTGGTTACCAGCCTCCTCCTACTAACTTGCTTGTTCTGAATTCCGCTTCGGCTAGGCTGTCCCCTCTCCTACCTAAATCAAGGTATAAAGAGAAATCAAGCCCCTTCCTCAGGGCCAAGAGATTTTGAGTGTTAGCTGACTCTCCGTTGCCGGCTGAATAAAGGACTCATGATTTGAACTCAGAGCATGGCGTTTCCTTCTAACTCGCTCAGTTATTGCAACCACACAACCATGCCTTTTTATATTCCCCAGAGAAATAAAAACACATTTCCAAACATGTATACACAAATGTCAGCTTCATGTATAATGCCATAATTATTCATAATAGCCAAAAATTGGGAACAATCTAAAATATCTACCAATTATGAATGGATAAGCAAAATGTAGTTCATATATACAATGAAATACTATTCAGCAATAAGAACTAATGAAATATTGATGCTACATGGAGGAATCTTCAAAACATTATGCTGTCAAAGAAGCAAATCATAAAAGGTCCCATACTATATGAGTCCATTCATTTAAAATGTCCAGAATAGGTAAATCTATAAAAACTAGAGGTAAATTAGTGGCTTCCTACAACTGGAGAAACTAGGGGAAAATGAGAAATGACTAGCAATGGTTATGGGGTTTCCTTTGGGGTGATGACAATGTTCTAAAATTTTATGATTATGGTAATAGTTGTACAACTTTGTGAATACATAAAACCCACTGAACTATACACTTTAAATTCATGAAATGTATGGTATGTAGATTATATCTTAATAAGGCTGTTTAAAAAAGAGAAGGCTGGATGTAGTGGCTCATGCCTTTAATTCCAGCACTTTGGGAGGCCGAGGAGGGCGGATCACGAGGTCAGGAGTTTGAGACCAGTCTGGCCAACATAGTGAAACCCTGTTTCTACTAAAAATACAAAAAATTAGCTGGGTGTGGTAGTGTGCACCTGTAATCCCAGCTACTTGGGAGGCTGAGGCAGGAGAATTGCTTGAACCCAGGAGGCAGAGGTTGTAGTGAGCTGAGATCACACCATTGCACTCCAGCCTGGACAACAGTGTTAGACACTGTCTCAAAGAAAAAAAAAAAGAGTAGGACCAACGAGCATTCTTGTCTTACTCCTGACATTAGCTAGAAAGCATCTAGTGTTTCCCAATAAATAAAAGATTTTGACCTGAAATATATCTACTTTTTAATGTTAATGAGGATATATTCATCAATTCCTCTCCCATTGAACATTCTATAACATGTGTGCCAATTTTCCTGTATGACTTTTCAGGATTTGGGGAATGTAATCATATGAGTTTCCCTATTTGTTTCATTATATGATCAATTACTAGTTAAATTTTCTGATATTGAATCATTCTATATTCCTGGAATATAGAAGGAATATATAAGTGTTTGCTATTATTAATCTGGAAGTTCTGGATTGATATTTAAAAAGATATTGATTAGTTTTATTTTTTGGTGCAACCCTTGTCAAGTTTAGGGATTATAGCATCATCATTTCATAAAACAATTTTGGAAGTTCTCCTTCTTCTTCTACACACTGAAATAATTTAAATGGCACTATGATCGCTGGATATTTAAAGGTTTCATAAAGTTTCCCGTGAGATTATCTGGACCTAGTAATTTTTGCTTTGGTTTTCTTCTTCAAAGTTTTAAAACAATATATACAATATCTATCTTCTACATCTCTCATTTTGTCTTAAATCTCTTTAATTCTTATTTAAAAGATTCATTATATCTTATATTTGTATTAAGTGATTGGTATGGTTTGGATATTTCACCCCTCCAAATCTCATGTTGGAGGTGAGGGCTAATGGAAGGTGTTTGGGTCATGGGGACAGGTCCCTCATTGAATGGATTAACATTTCCCTGGGGTGGTGCTTCCTTTCTGGTCATGTGCTAACTGCACACAGCCAGCTTGGCTCCCCTTCACCTTCTTCCATGAACCTTCTTTAACTTGAAGCCATCACCCAATGCAGATGCTGGCACCATTCTTCTAGTACAGTTTGCAAAACTGTGAGTAAAATAAAACTTTTCTTTATAGATTACCCAGCTGCATGTATCCCTTTTCAGCAAATAAATGGGTTTGCATTTTTTCTGGTTCATTTCTGAAATAATATTTCTTTCTAAATGTTTCCTGAAGTTTTTGTTTGAAATCTTCCTTTTCTTCTCTCACATCATGTGTGATCTTTTTCAAGTTCTGATTTTTTTCCTCATAACTTCTATAATTTTCTTAAATTTCAAAGCTCATTTTGGAATACTGAGTTATAGTTTTTATCTGCTTGAGGGCATGTCTGTGAAATTTCATTGTCTGTAGAAACATTATTTGGCTCCTGTTCTGTCTTGTCATATAATAATTTTGTGTGGGATTTAACTATGATCATGTTCTGTAACATATTCACTCAAATGAAGCAAGTTTGCCTCTACTTTTAAAGGGAGGGACAGGCCAGAGTAGCTTTTTTTTTTTTTTTTCTGTGAGCAACATGGCTGTTTATGCACCTGGATACAGGTGGGCTAAGGCTGAAAAGGGCATTAGCAAAGGGCAGTGGGAAAGGAGTTGGTTTTATAGGTTTGGGTAGTTTTTTAGGGGGTGGGGGTGTTGCAGAGTAAGTTCAGTTACAATGGCAGGTTTGGGTGAGAGGTATTTACATTATCATAAGAACAGTTAAGATGGCAGGGTTGGGTGAGGGGCTTGTTCAGGACACTCTGCTGGGCAATCAGAGACAATGGCGAACACAGGCAGGGGGTGGGAGACATCAGCCAAGGCAAGCAGGACTTCAGACTTTCAGGCTCCAGGCTTGCACATGGGGACCTGCCATACCTGTCAAAATAGCCGGTGGTGTGCATCTGTGGGCTAGTCTGATGACCCCAGGTAGGCAGGTAGATCTCTTCGTGGAAGGATCACAAGAACAGGGACAGGGGTTTGGTCTCCCATAGGAGTTACCCCGTCCCGGGTTTCCAGCACCAAATGTTGAAAAACACGGGTTTTTTTGAATGATGAGACCTTCCAAACGGGCTTTGTGTGAGCAACATGGCTATTTATTCACCTGGGTGCAGGCGGGCTAAGGTCGAAAAGGTCATTAGCCCAGAGTAGCTTTTCTTTACTTCACAGCCATCAGACATTATTATATGATTCTATTACACCCACCCAACACTGGGATTCTGTTTCCAACTTCTGCTGCTCCTTTCACTACCCCATAATGCTTTACAGTAAGCACCTTTAGCACTTTGAGGGTTCTTCTGCACTCAGTGACATCAAAGCCCATTTGTTTCCCTCTACTTCCTTTAGTCAAATGCTGATACCATGCAGATCTTATAGATGGTGTGGTTTGTCCCTGCATGCTTGTAACTGAGGGCTGTGGGAATATCCTGTTTTGAAGATGTTACTGGTGTGTTTTTTTCTGGTTTCACTATTCTGGTTGATCTATTGCTATTTATAGGAGGAATTAGTGAGGTTCGAACACTATCACTGTCACTATCATCATCCCCATACTGTCTGAACTGTTATTCAGCTAACAAGATTCTAAGAAAAATGTGAGGCTAATGTATAGATGAAATTAACTAGCTAACATACGTATACTTAAATTATTGATACTGTTATAACTTTTAGGAAAAGATCTGAGACTTCTTTGGAAAACCAGTGTTTTTATTACACTTAGAAAAGTGCTCCAGAAACTTTTTAACCAAATTCAATCAATGGGATGTTATCCCAGTAATAATTAATTCATACTCTTCATTGTGCATTATGTTAATTTTTCAGGAAAAATAGCATAATTTATGAGACCAAAATAAATACAGATAAAAATACAAAACGAGATTCTGGAAGGTTCTGCCTTAAAAGTAAAATAAGCAAAGAAGCACCATTAATTCAAAAGGACTTCACATGGCTGAGTACACGATTTACACCTGTAATCCCAGCAGTTTGGGAGGCCGAGGAGGATGGATCACTTAAGGCTAGGAGTTTGAGATCAGCCTGACCAACATGGTGAAACAGCCATCTCTACTAAAAATAAAAAATTAGCCAGGAGTGGTGGTGCACGCTGGTAGTCCAAACTACTTGGGAGGCTGAGGCACAAAAATCACTTGAATCCAGGGAGTAGAGGTTGCAGTGAGCAGAGATCATGCCACTGTATTCTAGCCTGGGTGACAGAACAAGACTCTGCCTCCAAAAAAGAAAAAAAGGACTTCACAGAACAAAAACAAGTTTCTAGGGTGTGCAGTGTATAAAAAATGGGCATATAATTCACCTTTTACTGTCTCTGTAAACTGAAATTTGTTCCAGCAAAATACTACACAATGTGGAGCAGCAGCCTAGCGATTTAGTGTTCTAACACTGAGGTAATAGTATTTTAATTTTTACTTCTACTTTATCATACATAAATACATATTTATCTTTACTGATTTTTTAAAAGTCACCAATAATCCCACTTTAAAAAAAGTTCTTTTTCCATCCACACTGATGTTTATATAGTTCAGTTCTTAAATTTACTTTTATATATTTCCTTTTGGAGACAGGGTCTTGCTCTGGTGCCCAGGCTGGGGTGCAGTGGTGCAATCACAGCTCACTGCAGCCTCAAACTCCTAGGCTCAAGCAATCCTCCCACCTTAGTGTCTGGAGTAGCTAGGATTACTGGTGTGTGCTGTCACATCCAGCTAATTTCTTTTTATTTTTTGTAGAGACAGGTCTCGTTATATACCCCAGACTGGTCTCTAATTCCTAGCCTCAAGCAATCCTCTGCCTCAGCCTCCCAAAGTGCTGGCTTTATAGGCATAAGCCACCATACCTAGCCTATATAATTTTTCACACAAAACTCAGTGTTCCCTTTTTAAACTTAACACTATAATAACATGCAAAAAACTGTTTTCAGAGTTGTCTTTTTAATGACAGCATTTACTTTATTAAAGTCCTTTAAGGAACAGTAAGTAATTATAACACTAGGCAACTCAATGGCCAAATATGAATTATCAAAGTTATACTATACAAATGAATGAAATGGTACCATATATGATCTCTACATATCTTACAAGTAAAGAAAATTCACATTCAAAGCAGCGAATGTAAGCAAATTCAGAAGCAGAGCTCTGTTTACCATTATAAGGTAAAGAGAGGGCTATCCATAGGTTAATTACAAGGGCTATCCATAAGTTAATCAAGGACCCTAGCTATTAAAAACAAATGGCTGAACTTGAAAGCACAGATTGTTCTTCCTCTGTGTTATGAAGTGTGACAACATGAAATTTAAGTTTACTTGTTAAAACTAAAATACATCTTTATTATAATGGAACTAATTTTACCTTAATTTTTCTACCCAACCACAAAGCCAATGCCACATACCTTAAATGTTTTTTGTTCAGAAACCTCCACTTTCCAAGGTACAAATTTCTGTATAGGCTCAAGCCACATCAACTGAAATGAAAATAAAATAAATAACTGTATAATGGCTCTAAAAGTAGAGTATTTTACTTATTGCTCTGATAAATCCAAAATATGTTACTGATGTATTGGCAATATTCCTCCACCTGGTGATTCAGGAGCCTGGGCTCCTTTCTTCTTGTGGCTCCACCATCATCAAAACATGGCTTCCAAAGTCACCATGCATGTTTGCACCAAGCCACAGAAGAAGAAACGGCATGCAGAACTGTGTGTCTTTTCTGAGATAAAAGGCTTCCACTCACATTCCACTAGCTAGAACCCAGTCACCTGGCCATAATAAGGAAGGCTTGAAATACTGTAGTACAATCTGTCCTGGAAGAAGAGGAAATTCTGGCCAGTCTAGTCAGTCTTTGCTATACTTTGTCAGCAGCTGTTTTTGTTTAATAAGCTCTTTAATTCTCTTATTATTCGAATAAGAGAATTTTATTCTTTTAATTGGTCTAGAAAGATTAGATTTTTCACTAAAGTTGGTCTTTGATCAACACACATGAATGTACATTGAGTAATGTTCCATTAAAATGCCAGGAACATTATTTTTAATCTTTGAAAACAAGAGAACAAAAAAGCAAAAGAGCTAAAAGGAGTAAGAATGTAAATAATGTGAGACCTAATGCCTTTCAAGCTATAATAAATCCGTTTTTAATTACTTGTACCCATATGTATGGCAAGTATTACTTCTCAATTTTTGTGGTATATAACTAAGAGTTGATGGCAAGTTTTACTTCTCAATTGTGTTTTATGCATATGACCAAAAGTTGATTTTATATACTTAAACTCTATACTTATGAAAGAAACTTCTCATACTAATCAATCCATACAATACTCCTGAGTTTAGACAATGCCATTTAAAATTCTTTGAGACAAAATGGACAAGAAAATAACGGTTTTATTCAAAGCCACAAAGGGAAGCAGCATATGATTCCCAGTACTATACTCACAACAAATTTTCTCTATAGAAAGGAACCAATTGAATTATTTATGTTTTTTATATTGGTAGAAATGCAGTAGAAAATGGAAATTAAAATAAGTGAAGGAAATATACACAATTGTATCTTAAAATTAGTATACAAATTATAAAACTGGAACAGAATCAGTTTTAGACATGCATGATTTTATTTCAAGCAGTAATATTCTCATGTAAAATTATTAAATAATGAAGTATTCACATGTGAACAGTAATTTTCATTTTATAGTATCCTGCACAAGTATAACTACATTTTAAAAATCTATACTGAAGTGTACAATCTAGGATGTTTACTAATATAAAGGTGTTAAACTCACATCATAAAATGTCATGTAATAAAACATTCTTCACAATATTTGTTCTAAAAAGTGGCTAAAGCCCATGTCCAAATACCTTTATGGAGAGTTTTTAACTGATAAGAACACTAGTATGCTAAAGTACATAAGAGAATGAATAATTTATACTTAAAAAAAATTAAGGTAGACATCTCAATCATGTTTGCTTCAAAGGTATAAGAACACCAGCAGAAGTTTCTTTAAGATCATGTTAATGGCTCTTGGGACATTTCTTTGTCCTCTGGCATCTGAAGACATTACCGGAATTTTATCAAATGTTTCTTGATTTCACTTTTTTCCTTCAGCAATTCATCTCTTAGTTCCAATATAACTTCTTTGACTACTTGTTTGTGTTTCTAGATACAAAATTATTTTGTGAGGGAAAAGTTGATGTGTAACCTGCAGAAACTGCCAGAAGACGCTGACCATAATACTATTTGAAGTTCTCCCTGATGATGCCAATGTTAAGAGTCCTAAATCCGAAGGCAAAAGCAAGCCTTGGAAAGCTATCTTATTTTTCAAAATGTCAGTAAGGTAAGCCTAGTATATTTCAGGTACCAGTCCTACAAACGTGCATAAGCAGAGACATGCAAACAGATTTTAAAATGTGTAATAAGTGCTACATTAGAATGCTGTGCCTGGTACAATTGAGGAACAAGGAAGAATTTTTCCTATCATGTCAGTAATGATTCCATAAAGAAGGCTTACATCAGGGCTGAATGGAGTCTTCAAAATTAGTAGGGATCCCCTAAGTATATGTGTTGTGGAATGGAGTGGTCTGAGTAAAAATAGCATGAACAAAGGCAAAGAGGCTTAACTAGCATAACATGTTAGTGGAATTAAAGTAGTTTAGAATGACTTCCGTTGAATGGGGGAGGGTGAGATGGGCATGATATGAAAGAAACAATAAAAAAGCAGGATAAAGCTGTTATGAAAAACATTTCTCTCATGCTACAGAGTTTAGATTTCTTCCTACAGGTGATGAAGAACCACTGAGAAATGATTGACATGATCTTCCAGAGAAATAATTCTGATAGTCATATGGAAGAAAAAGCAAAACTGAAGGTGATACAATTGTTAGGCTATTATAGTGATCCGGAAGAGAGCTGAGGAGGTGGTCTGAAGAGAGGCCATACCAAAGAGGATAGGGAGAATGGCAGAGATGTTAAAAAAATATTATGGCTCAGGGCATGATTGTTTATTGAATATGACAGATACCAAGTGGGAGGTGCAAAAAAGATGACTCTCAAGTTTCTAGTTTGGATTACTGGATTGTTCATGGCTTCATTCACCAAAATTTGAATTGCTGGAGAAAGAAAAGATTGAAGATGAGTAAAATGTTTCTTTTTGGATATGTTGATTCTGAAGTGCCTTATGGTGTATTTAGACAGAGAACTCATTTACTGAGTGTACCAAACAACAACAGCAAGTACACCACAAGCAACAATTAGAGAGGCATAAGAAAACAGGACCACCAAAGAAATAAAAGGAGTTTCACCTAATGGGCAACAATGTTCTGTTCTGCAGGGAAGGTAATTAAGATGAAGACTGAATGAAGTTTTTTTGGTTAATTTGATTTGAATTGGGCAATTTGATCAACACTTTCATTATGGCTTCCAACAATAGTTACTGGAGGCTTCAATGAGGTAGATTTAAGAGTGAATAGGAGAGGACTTCGGGGTAGTAAAGTAAAATGGCAAATACCTACCTCCATCATAAATGATACAGAACAAGAATAACAAATAAATCTATACAAAAATCACATCCTCAGCCTAACCAGCCTAACAAGAAGAAAAATACAGCCAAATGGCAAATACTTAAAAGTGAAAAAGTTAAAAGCATCAAATCCAAGTGAGTGATCTTTCACGTTTCTACCGTAAGTCTTGGTAGCAAGCAAAAGCAGTCCAAAGAAGAACATACAGAGTAAGAAAAACAGATCCAGGGGCAGGCCTGAAATTGGTCTAAAATCACCAGCAGAAATAGAAATTTTATCCTAGGTACAAAAAATATAAAGCACCTTAGTATCACAACACTTATTACAGGATAGCTTCAGGGAGTGAAGGGAGACAAAAAGAATAGGTGAGGCACCTTTTGGCAACTGGATGGTGAAGGGGAAAAGGAGCAACAGGAGAAATTCAGGGTCCTGAAAGACAAAAACAAAAAACTGGAACATATATAATCCCTCCTTCTAATATAAAGTTAAAAAAAACCACACACTAAAAAAAGTATACTTTTCCGGAGAGAGATCCAAGATGGCCGATTAGCAACAGCTCAGGAATGTAGCTCCCAGTGAAAGCGCAGAGAACGAGTGGATGCCGCACTTCCCGACGAATTTTTGTTGCCCACAGACCGGGAGATTCCCGGCAGAGGAGCCACAC